>VXBT01005814.1:134369-230054 GCA_013400235.1 Oriolus oriolus | reverse complement strand
CACAGAGAACTGTCTCCTGTGGGAGGGACCCCACGGTGCAGCAGGGGAAGGACTCCTCTCCCCGAGCAGTGGAAGAAAACCTTGGGTGACGAACTGACCAAAACCCCCATGCCCTGCCTCACTGCGCTGTTGGTGGGAAGGAGGGAGGGGTTGGGGGAAAAAAAGGCATTTTAAGGGCTTATTTTACTTCTCATTATCCTCCCCTGATTTTGTTAGTAATAAATTCACTTTGCACCTCTAAGCTGAGCCAGTTTTGCCCTTGGAGTGTTTTTCTCCCAGTCCTTATCTCAGCTCATGAACCCTTCATTAAATTTTTCTCTCCTCTGCTCAGCTGTGGCAGGGGAGGGTGAGTGAGTGGCTGTGTAGGTGCCTGGCATTTGGCCAGCATCAAACCACATCAACTCGTGTTTATCATGACTGAATTTTCCTACTGACCCTCACAGCTTCTACACTGGCAGTCCCAAAAGCCAGCATTTCATGACTGACTCAAGAAAGAAGATGGAGAAGCTGATGAAGAGTGCACTCAGGACTCTGCAGACCCGGACACAGCTCCACATATTTCACCTGTGAACTTGGAAACTCACCTTTACTTTCAGTTCTCCCACTGTAGAAAGGGAACAGCATAGCAGTGATAAGGAGACTTTAACTCACGTTCACGGTGCACTCTGGAATTCCGAGACACAAAGCAGCATGGAACTACCACTAGCACTATCCTGGTGTAATTAATCACCATGCTCCCTCTTTCACACTGATTTTCCGGGCTGTCAGCCTGTTCTGGAAGCCTTTGATCCTTTAGTCAGGAGTGCAGTCTAACCTTCACATTAGTTCGGTTCTGAGGTGTTTGCAGCCATTTTCCAAAGCAAGTTGTGATTGACCATTTACTCATTTGGCAGAACCATCACTGCCTTCGTGGATGGTAAAACCTGACAATTAAATTGTTATTATACCCTTTCACTGCCTGTAAGCCTCTGCTTCTTAAGTCACCTCACTAATAATATCAAACTTTTTTCCCCCTGGTGTTAGCAAAATCCCATGCAGCTTCAAAGCCATGTCTTGCTCCTCACGTTTGGACAGACAGTAGACAACCATGTCCTACCTGGAGAACCCTTGAATGCCTTCTCACAGAAGGGAATAAAGGAGTAAAGTTACATGTGAGAATTTGAAGATTTAGTTTTGGTGTGATTAGGAAGCACTTGAAATTCCTTAGATGAATAAGGTCTCTTGATCACGTAGAGTTTACAGTAGCTTTGCAACAGTTCTTATTTATGTTCGGATTTAAGTCGCAAGTTTTGGTGTGAATCCTGTACTAACACTGCTTTTGGTATCTGTCCACAAGAGGTCTCTCCCTTGCTGAAATCCATCAGATGCTAACAAAAAACCCACTAATAACTCAGAGGAATTTTCTAGAACTTTTAAAGAGCTAAACAAAAATTAAAAATATGTTCAACAATCCAAAGCAATAAAACTTATGTGCTCACCTATTACACACAACCGAAGTATCATGACAAAACTTTTGAGATAAGGACATATCTCACCTTTGGAAAGTGCCTATGACAAATTTTGGGGAAAATGTCCAAGCACCTTAAAGGTGGTCAAATTTCCAGAACCTGCACTCCTTCCTGCAGGGCTGTTGTGGTACAAACTTCCAGAACATAATTTCTACATCTCCTGTACCAGCATCGCGTCTGGAAATTGATTGTTTTCTTTTGATGAGGGTTTTATAGATTAATGATTCATTTTGCATCCTTTTTATTTTTCCAAGGCTAGAGAAACAATGCTTCCAAACAACCAGAGGAAAAAATCCTGCCCATCGTTTCCTATGCCTATTGCCTTTCTGTGTAAAAGCTGAGGCAAATGTTATCAAAATATGGTCTTTTTATCTTCTTTCCAATCCCAAGTTTTGGATTCAAAGGAAAGATTAGCTGCTTCATTTGCAGCAAAGTGTTGCAATTAATCCTACTAATTGAATTACTAAATCATTCTTTCTGCTTCCTTGAAGAAGACAAAGAAGATCCGAAAGATTTTCTACGTGACCTAAGCTAAAAAAAATGGACTGAGTTAGGCAAAACGAGATTCAAGTTTGTTTACCAGAGCAAGGCACAACTTCCAGACATTGTATGTCTCAAGGTGATCAGATTCAAAATGTAGTCAGCAGAAGAAATGATGAATTTTTCACTGATACTAGATCATAAGTCACCTATGTCCATCACGGATCAGAGATTACCTTCAAAGATACTCCTGCCTCAGAGAAGTTGTTAAGTGTAGGATATTCCTGTCAGGGAATGGAAGGGCAGAATGTGACTCACAAAGATTAACTTGGACTATGCTTATACCAGTAAATTAAACAGGGACAGAATGTGGGCTCAGGGCATTACCCCACAGTCAGCTGTAATGTTTAAATATCAGCAAGCTCTTATGGCAACTAACACTCCATCAGACAAGGCTGAAGAGTATTCTGAGGCCAGCACGGCCCTTCTGCACTGTGTGTTGCGGGGGAAGGACAGCAGCTACGTGGCAGTTGTGCTGAGCCATTTCTTCTCAGGGCCACAGATCAAGGGCCAGTCCACTTTGTTTAATAATAAAGCTGTCATTATCAAAATCTGCCATCTTTAAAGAAGTCTAGCCATTTACAAAAATATCATTAAATCTTCTTCCTCATGCTGACAAGCCTACGTAGGAATCAGGCAATTGGTGGGTAAGTGGGTTTCCTTGAACAGCTGAATTCTGGTTCAAGCTGAATTCATGCTGTCCCATGGCATGTGGTTAAAATAGTACTGCTGCTAAAATCCTGTCTTTGGTAACAAACACTTGGATCTGCAGAGTCCTCACCATCAGTCCTTGTTCATCTACTCAGAGCCCTTCAAAGTATTGATACAGAGGGTGAAATATTATTTTGTGCCACATTCAGATTGAGGGGGACGTGCTTCCCAGCAGTAAAGACTGCACACAGAAATTCCTGTGCCAAGAGCAGGGCATTCCCTGGACATCATCAGGTGATGCATGGCCCCTCTGGGAGACAGTCCACCGGGGACAAGATAATACTGCATGTGCAGACAGACTCAGAGGAACCCAACAACATCAGCCTCATCAGCACGTTACCTTTCTTCTACTCCCACTGAGAACCTGGATTACTTCCCAGCCCTGGAATCAGAGGCATTCCACCAACAGGAGCAGATCAAGCCATCATTTTGAAGAATATGAAACTTGTCAGTCAGACATTGTCTGTCATCTTCTGTGTAGCAGATTTTTTATTTTAACTGAATGAACCATTCAGCATCTTGGAGCAGCGCAAAGAACTAAAATCATTCTCATCTGTTCTCATCACCATGGAAAGAAATCCATGACAGAACCAAAGATGTTCATGACTGGGTCATGGTCATGTAAGGTCATGATCTTACTGATCATGACCTTACTGGTGGAACTTTCGTCCAAAAATACTCTGAATAAAGGTATGACTGTGCTCCCTTTCAGTCAGTGAGAGACAAACACAGCAATAAAGGTGGAGGGCAGGGCACAGATTAACTGCAGATGCCGATGACAGACATTTTTTATTCTGATATCAAATGCTAGTATCACAGGCTTACAGATCTCTCCATCCAGCTGTAAATCAAAGTCATGTTAACTTAGAACACTTACACAACCTGGAATTATAAGTACCCTGAGAGGATTAACTTCAGTCCTACCCCTCTGGACCACCAATATTGAAAACCATTGAGTCTGACCTTAGGCCATGATACTTTAATGAAAGCTGAAGTCTGAAATGTGTCTGAGTTTCTCACCCATCCCTCACTACAGCATTGACATCTTTTTTTCATGCAAAAGTAGTTTCCGGGCCAGTTACTCATTCAAGATTCTCCACTCTTTTGCATTCTCCCCTCTGCCTCTGCTAAAATGCAATGTGACAGTCTGCTTTGCTGAACAGAGCTCCACTTCTCAAAGAGAAGGACAAAGCGAACAACCTTAACAGAGACATGAGGTACAGGTGGGAAAAAACTGTTCATGTGCAGCAAACAGAGTCTAATGACCTTCAGGGTCAACCCTAAATAACCTCAATTCCACTTCTTAGAGACAAATAGGAGTAGCTCTGATGTCTCACCTTGAAGTATTTGGCTTCACAGGTGGAATTTTCGGCAACGTGTAAGTCACACTCCTCACGCGCGTTGGCAAATTCAACCCCATCGGAACAGGACTGCTTCTCCAGCTGGCTGCGGCAGCACTGCACCTGGGTCATGCTGCCAACAGCATGGAAGAAAGGGGAGGACAGTGTGACATACAGGTCAAGAACAGATGATGCAAGTTTTGACAATTAGTACTTGTGTTAGTTATGTGGGAAGGGGTTTCTGTGGGAACACAATGTAAAGACACTCTCTGGGAGCAGGCAGAATGTTGGCGTGACGTGTTTAATACAGGTGACATGTTTAATACAGTTTCATTGCTGATCTACCTTGCAGTCTGTCTTAACAACTTTTTTAAGCAAATAGGTGACTTCAACCACACCTGCTTCAGGGCTCAAGGTCTTCAGGGCTGCATTCTAGCATGTTTTGTGACAGAGCTGGTGGCTGAGGGAAGGGAGAGGTCAGGCCCTGGATCTTGTGAGAGCCTGCAGTCCCAGTCTACCCTCACACCTGCTCCCCCAAATCAACAGGTGATTGGAAGGATGTGGAAGGAAAATCAGAGCATTGTTCTGTGGGACACCTGGAGATAATGGAGAGAAATGAAGACACTAAGGGAAGTCAGAGTGAGAAACAGCAAGCAAGGGGAAAAGAAAGACAAGGGGAGGAAGAGTACTACAGAGCAGGGAGATGCAGAGAGTAGACAGGATAAAATTGTGCAGGAAACTTAGTTTTGATACACTGCTCATTAAATAATTATATTTTATCTCAGTGTCAGTGAAAAAATTGGAAACTTGTTCCTGCAGGGAAAAAAAATCTGCATGAGGAGGCTTTAAACTCCTCCAGTCTGGTTGCTACTGTCACCTGAATACAAAGCCCAGTGAAGATCTCTCTCCTCTCTGCTTTTATGGGTAACTCTGCTTTGCTGGGTAGTTTTGTGGGTAAAGCTCTTCCACCACTACCTTCTGTTACAGACACTGGGAAACAGAGAAAAAATACCCTGTACTCCTAAAAATCCTCTCTTCCACTGTTGTAAATTTTAGTAATATCAGGAAGAGGAGTGGGTTAGTGGAACTACTGAACTACAGGCTTCTCCTACCATCACCTGAGATAAGTGGCTTACCATGCATCCCCTCTGGAGGAGCTTTCCTGCTCTCCAGGACCATAGGACGACCTTTCAGCTCCCAGGTGGTATGAGGGACTCCCTCAGCTCTAAGGCCAGGCAATTAAAGCAGGGGACATGCGGGTACTGGGCTCAGATTAGGCATCTCTCTCTGCATGTGGGTGAGGCCAGGTTGCAAAGATACATTCCTGAAGATCTCAATTACCATTTATTAGATCATACATGGGTCACTTCCAACCCAAACCACTCTAGAACTCTACAGTTCCGTGATTCGTAATGGTCTGACTGTGCAGTTCTCACTTGGACAAAAGCAGCTATGAGATTTCAATGCACAGGAACAAAAACCAGGATAAATTCATGAACAAATTATTTTAAAATAAGACTCTAAAGTTATAGCAAGAAGTTAAGCCCAGGACAGTAACTTTATTTGGCAGGATATTTGAAGTTTTTGATATCTGATTTAGTTCCAGTTTGGAAGAATACGTAGCTTTTTTGTTGCTGAAATTCCCTCTGAAGCAGAATTTCCATTCCCTGCCCAGCTCTGGGGTGGTCTGGCTTTCAGGGCTTTGGAAGCCTCTAAAACCTGAACTCCAAGCCCAAGAGTGTGGGAGCTGAGACTTTCCAGCCTCTTTAGCCCTCCAGATTCTCTTGAGGAGCTAGATATGTTAGCCACAGACAAGCAAACAAGTAAACAAACAACAGCAGTCTTTCAGTAGATCTGTTTGATTCCTGGTGTGGCTTTCTTTTTTCAAACACAAGCCAACTCTTTGAAATCTCTGACAAACAGACAATTTCAACCAAAACAAGAAAGTTTCTTAAAACATTTCCCGCAGCTGTATTCGTAAGTCATGTGGTCCACCCCAACTGTAATAAGGAATTAAACATTGAATACTAGATTAAAATACCATTTGTTCATCTAAGAACAACAACAATAAAATCACACTTCACTGCCCAAATCCTACAGCCAAGTTGCATTGGTAGCAAATATTGCTTGAGACTCTAAACACTAGCGTGGCAGTAACAGAGGCAGAAGTCCTTGAAAGACAGCAGACAAAAACGCCAGAAATACCTGCACAGTGCTGGTCTTCCTTTTCGCTCTGCACACCAGCCCTGGTGCTGCCAGTTGCCAGAGCCCACCACAGCCAGCTCGGTGGGCTCTAGGGAGTTTGAGATGAGCAGTGTCTCTCCCTGTCTTTCCTAAGCCACGTGTGTCTCCCTGGCTTACAGCCTCAGCTAACACATGCTCACTTTCCGCTCCCCAGCAAGGTGAAGGAGCTGTCTCTCCCGGCTAGGAGGACATCTAGATTTGTCTCTTGGCGTAAAACCTTCCAGGTGTTCCTGTGTACCATTAACAGCCTGTGGGCATTACAGTATCGGTCTCTAAAAACAGAGAAAGTAGAGGAGTACCTTTCTATGAGTTTGGGGGTTTTTTAATTAGGAGTAATACTTTAAAAAGCCAAAGGCTGCTTTTTCTTTATCTGCCTTATTCTGACTTTCAGTTACAAGAGTGCAATAGAATTTTACTGAAAATAAACAGGTATTCACAATATGGCAGCTGTTGTATAACACTAAATATTGAATCTTTAGGAGTATGACAACTCATAACTGATATTCATTCAGGATATTTCAGGTAAAATCATGCATCTCTGAAGGATGAGTTTTATTCATGGTTCACTAGTGAACAAAAATCACCAAGACATTTTAAAAATCCTTATTCATTGTTTCACATGTTGATCTAAAATTTATTTCACTACTAGATAATTTGATTATAAATCAACTTAAGAAATCACATTTTATATTCTCGTTTTTACTTTCTGTTAAAATTTAACCAGTGTGGCTGATTTTCATCGAGTTAATTTCCAAATGAAAATCCACACGCCCACTTACATCCACAATCTTTTCACATTTACTATTCTCCTGTCTAGAGGATGCACTCCTAAACAGCACAGATTTCATAATCACCTATTTTTTATTTAACTTCTTTTCATAAAAGCATTAAAATTTAATTTTGTTCTGAAAACAATGTCTTTCTTGTTGATCTACTTTTTCTCTGTGTCTCTCATTCTACTTCCTTCAAGCTATGCCAGTGCTATTCATGTGTACAGTGGAAGGTCTTGGACAAAATATCAAAATTAAAAAGAATGATTTTGCAAAAACAAGCTGGGTCTTCCAGCCTTAGATTCTTCAGTCTGAATTCTTGCAACACTAACAAATAATGTTATTCCTGATGTAATTCCAGAAAGGCTACGCATTATTAAAGGTATGCAAATACCACGTGGAGAGAGACTGTTTCTGGCATGGGAATTAAGTTCACTTGCTAAGAGCTCTGTGCAGGGGAAACTCTTCACTTTGAAAGGAAGAAGACTTATTGGACAGGTCAAGTTACAAAATTAAATGGCAGCTCTTTCCAGCTGCTGTGAGTTTAACCACACCATGAGAAAATGAATGAATGGGAAAAGACCCACTGTGATGACAGGCAGAGATATTATTCATTAAAATTCTACACTTGTATTTACTGAGTCACAAACACACAGAGATAAACACTGACATTGTCCAGAGAGATAATGCAATGAGATAAACTCATGTGTGGGGCAAGAAAGCACAGTAAGAGATTGCAGACAGTGGGCCCAGAGCCTTGTTTCAGCTCAAACACAATGGAATAAGAGCAACCAGACAGATCTTCAGAACCTGTGAACTTCACAGGGGGTCTGGCTCACCTTGTGCAGGACAAAAAAGTAAGCATGTCTGTATTTTGAACCACACCACACTCAGCAAGTGACACTCACACAGCTGGCAAGTCCCTCAGGAACCACAAGGGACTTTGGGAGAAGAATACTACGAATATGCTGGAACCCAGAACTGTCACCTTGTTTCTGGGATGCACAGCAGATACAAAAGTGACAGGGCTGGAAATCAATTCTTTCTTTACTATGGAAGACATTCTTCCCTGTGAGGGTAGAGAGGCCCTGGCACAGGGTGCCCAGAGAAGCTGTGGCTGCCCCATCCCTGGCAGTGTCCAAGGCCAGGCTGGACGGGGCTTGGAGCAACCTGGGATAGTGGAAGGTGTCCCTGCCCATGGCAGGGGGTGGAACTGGATGGGCTTTAAGGTCCCTTCCAACCCAAACCACTCCATGATTCTATGACTACTATGGATGTATTTTAAATGGTTGGGAAACGGCCAAGGGGATGCAATTCTAACTCAATAAGGCAGTCGGTTCCTCTCACAAACAGGAGACTCTAGCAGTGGGCTTCCTTTGAGGGAAGGACTGAATCTGAACCACCAAGTTATTACTATTCTAAACAGATGATTCAAAACCAGCATGTAAATTCTTGTAAAGCATATTGGGGAAAGCACTCACATCCAGTCTCTTCTGTGTTGCACAGTCTTTGCATAGCAACTGCAAAAAATCCCTTTTATTCCAGAATCTTTATCAAACCTGCTCACTTCAGAATGTGTTTTTCCCTTATATTCACCTGCTAACCTTGCAAACTGAAGCTGAAATATGCCGGGCAAACAAGTCCCCCTGGCATCAAGGGATATGGCTTTCTAGCCCCCACTTCTCTAGAGCACTCAAGTCAGATGGTCAACACTAGATGATCAGGGGATCCCAGCTGGGGTTTAAACAACCACAGGAATGCTGACATGTGGCCCCCAGCAGCTCCCACTGTATGCAGGAGTCTAAGAAGGAACCAAGTTCTTTCGAAAATCTGTGACCAATAAGGCATCCTGTTTCTCAATCCTCTATTCTCACGTGCCTAGACCTCAGCAAGGGCAGTGAACCCGGGTCTGTTCCCAGCTTTGTGCAGCAGGAATAAATGTAGAACATCAGTGTCATTACCCTCATGTGCCTGCAAAAAGAATCATGCTCCCTCAGTGCTCATTCTGGCTCCAGTTACACCAGCAGTTAGAAGCAGAATTTGGCCCCGACCTTTGTGTCTGAAATGGCATCCTAAAGTGATTTTTCTGTACCTCTCACAGATATGCCAGTTTGCAACCATAACTGGAGTAAAATAACATTGACGTTAAAAAAAGTGCTCCAAGGTGCCGTTTTTACTTAGTCATTTTTAGAGTGAAGCCAAGCTTCAGAGGGAGCATGCAGTCATGAATAAATGCAACTGAACTGAGTTTATCAACTTAGGGTTTTGTCAAGAAGTGCTCATACCTCTCACAGAATATGTGCCTTTTATTTTACTATTACAATTTTCTTAACCACATCTCAGTTATGCACAAAAGCTAGATGCCACATTACTGAGCTTTTTTGCCAGTTCCTATGAAGTCCTAGCGAGTCTCTAAAATGAAAATCTTTGGAAGAATAAATTATTTACAGCAGAATCTCAACTCACATGAATCAAATGATGATTAAATCATCAAGATACTCACTCCCAGATTGTTCAATAAACTTGGTTTCCTGTTTTTCCTGCCTCTGTTTTGTCTGTAATTCTTATGACTCTTCAAGTATTTTCTAAATTGGCATTTATTTCCTATCTGTCAATTCTTCTGCGTAAGAGACTGTTTTCGACGCCAGTATAAATGCAAAAGTCAGAAAACATGGACCGACTTCCCTGGAAGACACATTCTTTCTGTAATAAAGATCAACCCAACACTTCTACAATTACCAAGGTTAAATCACTTTGCAATCCATTTGAGTAGAGGGGAGCAAAGTAAAGTGTTTTAAAAGAAAGTTCTCTGTGAAGCTGCCTCTCAAACTACCAGTTGTTAGCTCCACTAATTAAATGTAAAAAGTGCATGTAACAGCAAAAATGACACAAACTATCACTGACATAAAAAATACAAATGCCACAATAATATAAGAGATGCAGTAGAATCAAAATCTTAATTAAACATTTGCCTTCATTATTTCATTTGGTAGATTACCAAACAGAAATATCCTATCAATTCTCAGCAGAATTAAGAAATCTGTTTATTAACTGAAGGGCTCTATTTTCTACAGTTGAATACATTTCACAGAATTATAGAAACACAGAATGGTTTGGGTTGGAGGGGACCTTAAAGCTCATTTCATCCACCCATCCTTCTGGGGGCAGGGATACCTTCCACTATCCCAGGTTGCTCCAAGCCCCATCCAACCTGTCCTTGGACACTTCCAGGGATGGGGCGGCCACAGCTTCTCTGGGCAACCTGTGCCAGGGCCTCACCAACTGCACAGGGAAAAATTTCTTCCTAATGCTTAACCTAAAACCTACTCTCTTTCAGTGTGAAGCCCTTGTAAATAGTCTCTCTCCATCTTTCTTGCAGGGTCCTTTCCTGAGCTGGACTAAGTAGGAATCTTCTCAAATCGCTCTGTGGGGGAACTTAAAGCTTAAGTCAACTAAGGACTGCAGGACAATTACCTGTGTAGCGCCACAAAAGGCTGCCTCACATACATACATTCAAACCATAGATTAGTCACGTGCAGGATCTGCTGTGGTGTTTCTTTATAACCATTTGCCCAGATTCACAACCAGCTTGGTGACGTTAGTGCAGCCACACTGAGATGTCCTGACTGCAGGCAGAGCCCAAGCCCCATGAGCAGAGCACAGTGGGAAACCTCTGAGTAAGAGACAGCACATGCCACATGGGTTAGGGCTGGGTCAATCTACACTAGACTGACAGCAAAAATTAAAAGGACTTGATGGATGAAAAGTAGGTACTCAGGAGGTACTCCGCAAGGCCACATATGGAGTTGAAAAGCTGGGATATAAGAGTCGGGTGCTTCATCTTGTAAGTTAGGTTTAATACCTGCCATTCCTATGGTTTCACATTAAAGTATAAACTGTGTTTTAATATAGAATATGTAACTATGTACCTGCATTCTCTAGACTCGGATAATAATGGCAGAGAAGCACATATTCTGTTTTTATTTGCCCATTCAACACCCTTGTCACAGCATTCTTCCACTGACAGATCTGCAGAAATGAGGAAAGAGAGAAAAATACAATGTATTTAATACAACCTTAATAAATGGTATTGCATCTGCCAGTTAAAAAAACCCAACCAAACACAAGCGAGTCGGTTTTCCCCTCCCTGACTTACAGAACAGGGCACCCATACAAAAGCAGCCATGGCCAAACCAAGCACCTGTCAGCACCCTGCAATAAAGCCCAGTGCTAGAGTTTTTCCTTCCTTGGTGAAGCAAACTGCGTTTTCTCCTAACCTTCCACACAAAGACACAGCCTAGGGACCGATACACCTGCAGAAACCAGTTCAGATAGTCCTACCAAATAAAAGGGTCTTTGGGATTGCACTCCTTTATTATCAAAAGTAGCAGCAGCAGTAAGCAATCTTCTAAAATCCTGAAGAATACAGGATAAATCAAATACCTGATATGAAAGACAGATGAATCTCATTACAAGTAAATTTGCAGAACTATTTTTTTCCTGACGTTATTATCCAGTTAATCTTTTACTCAGAGGTATGTCTGTAAATGCAAAAGTACTGTAGAGAGGAACAAAAAGGTATATGGTATTTGGATCACTTAACATATGAAAGAAAAATTAATCCTGTTACTAACACTGAAACTAAGGGGGAAACCACACTGAAGACAATTATTTGTGTAGAGTATATTTTTACAAGCTTCTAATTTAATAAAACTGAATACTGTTAATGAACGGACAAGCACTACAGGTTCGCTTCATATTCCAAGTGCAAAAGTTCACTGCACAGCAGGTGTATCAGAACTTGGAATAAAACAAGAGTCACACTTTTCCATTAATTATCTTGTAGTCTGAACAGTGAACAGCTCCTTGTGTAACAAATATGAAAACTGTGTAAAAACCCTATCTGGTTATCCAGAGGGACAGCTTTCTAATGATTTCCCCCGTTTCCTAAGTTTTTTGACTGATGTCCCTGACAGGTTTCACCTGCGAGTTCTGAGGGAGCTGGATGATGACATTGCCAGGCTACATACAATGATCTTGGAGCTCATGGTGAATGAGAGGAGTTCCTGAAGGATGGAAGAGAAAAAGTGTCTCCCTGACTTCAAGAAGGACAAGAGAGAAGATATGGGAAACTACAAGCTGGTCAACCTCTTAATAATTCAGGTTGGAAAAGACCTCTGAGATCATCAAGTGCAGCCTGTGACTGATCCCCACCTTGTCACCCAGAGCAGAGCACTGAGTACCACATCCAGTCATTCCTTGGACACCGCCAGGGGTGGAGAGTCCACCACCTCCCTGGGCAGCCCCTTCCAATGCCTGACCAACTTTTCAATGAAAAAATTCTTCCTGATGCCAAACCCGAATCTGAACAACCCCTGGAACAACTTGAAGCCGTCTGCCCTTGTCCTGTCCCTTGTTCCCTGGGAGCAGAGCCCGAACCCCATCTGGCTGCACCCTCCTGTCAGGGAGCTGTAGAAAGCAAGAAGGTCCCCTTTGAGCCTCCTTTTCTCCAAGCTGAGCCCTCCCAGATCCCTCAGCTGCTCCTGATGCTCCAGACCCTTCCCCAGTTCCATTCCCTTCTCTGGACACGCTCCAGCCCCTCAATGTCTTTCTTGCAGTGAGGGGCCCAGAACTGGACATAGGACTCAAGGTGTGCTCCCACCCATGCCAAGTACAGGGGGAAAATCACTGCCCTGGCTCTGTTGATCAAACTATTTTTGATACAGGTCAGGATGCCATTGGCTTTTTGCCCATCTGCCACACTCTTCTCATTCTCTGGGAAGGTGATGGAGAAATCCTTCCAGAAACAATGTCCAAACACATGAAGGACAAGAATGTGCCTGGCAGAAGTCAGCCTGGATTTATGAAGGGTATATCATGCATTAAATGTGATGATTAAGCATATGGTTAGTTAATAACCTCACAGCCTTTGACAAGGAGGTGGCTAGCTTAGCAGATGAGGGAGTTGATGCTGTTTCCCATGACATCCATACGGCTTTCAACACCATCTCCAAGAACATCATCACAGACAAATTGGCAATGGACACTTTATGTAAGTGGACAGTGAGGTGGACATGGGAAAGCAGTGCACCCTCCACCAGCTCACAGATCATACTAGTCTGGCAGGAGTGGCTGATGCACCAGAGAGTCATGCTGCCATCCAGAGGAACCTCAACAGGCTAGAGAAATGGGCCAACAGGAACCTCAGGAAGATCTGCAAAGGGAAATGCAAAGTCCCACTTTTGGGGAGGAATAAGGCCTATGCAGCAGTGCACACTGAGGACCTGCCAGCTGTAAAGCAGCTCTGTAAAGAAGGACCTTGGTGTCCTGGTGGGCTCCAAGCTAACTGTAAGCCAGCAATGCACTTTCACAGCAACAGAGGCCCACAACATCTTAGTCTGCATTAGACAGAGCACTGGCAGCACACAGAGGGATGTGATCCTTCCCCTCCACAGAGCACTGATGAAACCACATCTGGAGCGCTGCATCCAATCCTGGGCTCCCCAGTTCAACAAAGACATGGACTTGCTGTACTGAGTCCAGTGCAGGACCTCCAAGACAATCTATGCACTGGAGTGTCTTTCATATGAGGAGAGACAAGAAGAGCTAGGACTGTTCAGTCCAGAGAACAGAAGGCATAGGGGGGGATCTGACTGGTGTTTATAAATACCTTAGAGGATGGGATGAGGAGGGAGCCAGACTCCTCTCCATAGCGTTCGCTGGCAGGACAAGAGACAACTGACGCAAATTATACCATATGAAGTTCCATCTGAACACAAGAAAACACTCTTTTACTGTGAGAGAGCCTAAACCCTGGAGGATTTCAAGAAGTCCCTTCCAAACGAAATTATCCCGTGACTAATTACTTAATGAAAAATAAGTAAGATCCTTCCATCTGTTTGTTGCTGTACTGCACAGAGGAAGGCAAATCTCATGTACTTGTTTTTTATGGAGAAGATGAAGTACAGAGGGATGAAATGGCTTGCCCAAATTACACATCAAGCTGGTGGCAGAACATGGAGCACACATGATTGTCTCATCCTCAGTTTTGGTCCAAGCACATCTGATACGAACACATTTCAACAGGCAGCCACATTATACTCAAGACTACATCTTCACAATTTACTTTCTGCAGAGTTTTGTAAGGACAAGCATCTGTCTCCTCTGGCTACTCCAGTTCCAAAGCCATCATTCTCAGGTGCTCCTGATGTAGGGCCGTTACAGCCACCTTCCATCTTTCTACATACCCACCTCCTAACTTGTTGCAGTTATTAAAATAAGCTGAAATAGTTAAACCGTTCATGATCACTCTTACTTTGACACACATCAGAGAGTTTGTATCCGCTCAGCTGGCAGATATTCACACGTGGGGAAGGCAGAAGCAGCTGAAAGCAAGCAGAGAAGGTAATTCCCTCCAGTAATTCAGGGGGTTTTTTTGCAGGGAACAACCTATATTCCCAACTAGTGATTATAATTCAAAGCAAAAGTAAAAGAGTTAAGTGAGATTTTAGGATGCATCAGTCATTTTGAGGTAGGTACTCTTAAGGCAGTTACCGATTCTACAGTGCAAAGCTCTGGAGTACTGCACAGAATTCTGGCTTTCCCTGCTCAGAAGAAATTACATCAAAATGAAAAATGTGTAAAGAAAGATTAGGAGGATGGTCAGGGGAATCAAAGTCCTGCTAAATGAGGAGAAACTAGGAGAGACAGACCATTTTAAGCATAGATAAGTAAAACCTGTGAAAGGACATGGTTCCTGTGAACAAATATTGCAGTATTACAGTATTATTACAGTAAAAAATAATCAAAATTATGGGATCAAGTAACTCAAACATGTTTTAGCATGAAAATCATTATACTTATAAACAGAATTACAATGTAAGTGTTAGTTTATAACAGTGCTCTCTACTCTACGACCCAGGTCATTCTTCTAGTCTTACTTACAAACACAAAATAATGGTCAAAATTCTATCATTACTAAGTCAGGCAATATTTCTCTTGAATCCCTCAGTGTGTCCAGAATTCATGCCAATATCTGAAAGCTAAGTGCAATTTATAATGCTTCGGATTAAACCAGTCTAATAAATAACTATCTGCCTGAAATCCATGCATTTGTGTCTAAGCTCTTCTTTGGGAATAGGGACCCTGTCTGGGGCCCTCTGGCTGACAAACATCATATGCATCAAATTTCCTACACAGGATTACAAATAACCTTATTTTTAGTGCTGCCGTCTGCAATCAATCTTAAGTGTGTTGAAAAATTATACACATTTAACTGAAATGAAGAGCTGGCTGCAGGTTTTTGCAGGGCTTTGTACAAATGAGTCTTTAGCCAAGTTCCTCCCCAGAAGGACAATCCCTGGCTCTGGACACCAGCTCTTCCCTCCAAGCCCTGGCAACACACCTCTACTCCAACCAAATAACCCAAGAATTCAAAGCAGGCCAAGCTAAGCAAGCTTGTCTGTAGGAGTGCATCCAGACAAAGAAGGATCATGGAGAGCTTGTTGAAGGAGAACTGTGGTCCAGGCTCATTGTTTGGGTGACATCACAATTCACATCCTCCAAAGATCCTGCCAAACATCTCCTGAGAATAGAGGGAAGTGAAAAACAAGCAGTAAAAAAAGCACTCCACCCTCAAGGCCATTCTTCTAAAATGTAACAATTAAACAGTGAAAAACATTTTCTCTTGGCTTCGCAGTTTGGTTTAAAAATGGTCATTCATGGGCAAATCCCTACTCTTCCAAAATCTCAAAGTGTGTGTCTCACATACTAGGTGTCAACTTCTGATTGCACTAGAAGTGGTTCTCTCTGGGCATTACGAGTTGCTAATGGGTATTCAGAAACAGGACAGAGTTACCATCTCCCAGCTGTGGTTCTGTTGCAGATTCAACTGTACACACGTACACATTCATGCAGCTCCCACTTGGAAATCTTTGAGCAAGAAGTTCATACTGAGGCCATTTGTACCTTCTAACACCCTCTCCAGGGGACCAACAGCACGGAGGGGCTTGGCCTCTCTGCAGCCTCTCCTACCTAGGAGTTGGTAGTGCAGGGTGGGCAAAGAATCAGGCAGTGGGCAGCAGAAGGTAGAAACTACTCTGATTATGATATCTTGAGGAATCTCACTGAAAAGGATGGGGTTTTTTTCTTGACTGTAACCACATGTCTCTTACTTCAGCTGGAGGGCTCCTGGCACACCTCAGAGCTGCAGTGCCAACGATGATCAAGTAGGAACAACAGTACTGCTCTCCTGAACCTGGTGCTCCTTCAACAATTTTGCCAAGTGCATAATGTTTCATGCAAATAAGCCAGAGAAATCTCAGGCATCCTAAAAAAAAGCCCTTACGGAAAGGCTGGTGACATCATCTGTGCACAGATTAAATGTGCCCTTTTATTTGGAGGGAGAAACCCTACAGGAAAGTTGTAACATGCAAGAATACACTGTCAGATCCATTTCATAAAATTGTGAAACACTTTTTCAGCTTTCTGGTATCACAAGACAGAAGAATATGAGGATAAACCAGAGCTCTGTTAACAGGGGAGCATGTTGACTTTTCATCAGATACAGTAATTTTGCATGCTGATTAGTTCAGAAAATCCAAGTTTATTTTGGATAAAATCCAATGCAGCTTTATCACTACTTTGTTCCTGTACAAAAGGATGTGCAGCAGGGCATCCAAAAGAACTTGAGCTCTGCTAGTATGGTAACAGCGAGGATTTCCTAATGGATACCTGGTGTATGTTGGATTCTGAGAGAGGTTTCACGAGTCTTGAGAAGGAGACAGCTGGCACTAAGCTCTCTAATTTTAAAAAAGATGTCATAAAGAAAATCTATCAGATAAGACATGATTAAGGTCAAAAATATTCAGACATTATGTGCTCATGATGCATTCATGTGCTAGTTCTGAACTATGCTTACACAGACATGATGTGTACAAGCAGAAGGTTGTTTTTAAAAAAAAGGTAGTTTGCTAATCTTAACAGGATTGCCATAATTTGTGTGAGTTGAAAGCAAGAAATGAAGTTAGTATCTGCATAACCTTAGACTTCTGTGATGTAATAATTGCTTATTCAGCTGCTGCAGTGAGTATTTTCTGCAAAAGAAAGATAAGCTTAGGAACATTACCCAAAAATGTGATTCCTGGAATGAGAACCCCTGAATTGTTTCTAGGAATTGTGCAAACGATAAGCAGAACTAAAAAGAACTGGATAAATTTCATAGCAGTAGTATTCCAGCTAGATCAAAAAGGGAGACTTTTTAGGTAACAATCTACAACAGCAGCTATTGTGCACAGTTGCCCCCAATGGAAAGGCCTATATAGAGTCCTGGATTGGATAGCTGCTCATTACTCAGTGCTGATCTATGGAACAGTTATCAACCTGATGGCGATACCAAACCAAAGTGACACCTGAGCCCACGTGGGCTCACCAAGCCAGTGCCAGTTAAGATTGCCCAGTCTTCAAGGCGGTCAGTGATGTGACCCTCAAACTCCACGATTTCCCAGCCCACATAACCAGCTGCAGTTGGGTATGGATTTGGAAGTGAGTCCAGGTCAAGGGGTCAAAATCACACTTTCTTATTAAGATGTTTATAATCGTTCCAGCACATGAATTCATTATGTTTGTAAAATGTGGTGCAGATCTTGCCCTTCACTCAATTTACTCTGTAAGAGGCTCAGCACTATGGAATGTGAGAAAACAAAACATGATCATCACTTCTCAGCATGTGAGGATACAGGCAACAGACAGACTCTGTGAGAGCTCAGCACTAATCCAACATGTTTCAGTAACAGTATGTCATGCAGAATTTTCGGAACTCGTGGTTACAACAGACACACAGTGGTTTAGGTTTCCAGTAAGAAAACGACTTTCAACATTCACTGTGTACCTTTTTGATAAAACCTTTCTTGTCCTGTCCAGAAAACTCTCTCCCTAGTGATGCTCATCCATGTAACTGCCAGCTGGAAAAAACTCCAAATCCACTTACAGAATCTGATCCTCAGAATGACAGACTGGCCAGCCATAATACTCAGAGTCACATTCTTTGTCTTCCAATCTCCCTTTGTATCTGTATTCCCACAAAACCACAGCAACTGCTTATCCCTTTGGCCAAGGCTCCCCTTTGCTCAACATTCAGGGCAAACAAAGTGTGTTTGGCCTGATCTGCTACACCAAATTAATTCCTCCTGAACAATGACACCTGGCTATTATCAGGTGGATAAAATCAGATGCTTTTGTAGCAGGGACAGCAGTTAAGTGCTGGCAGCTGGGATTTGTAGTCTTAATTTTTTGGCACTTCTTACAAAAAACTGTGGAAATGCTGTCTCTGGCAATGCAAACACACTCTGGCTGGCCACTTAAGGTATTGAATAGACCTGGAGACATGTTTAGACAAGAGAGAAGCCAGCAGACTTCAAAGGTCCAACTGGTAATAGACTAACATGACAGATACAGCTTTGCTGCATCTTAATCTTGTGTGTAAACCTAGGGATTAAGCACACAGAGTAGGGGAAAGGGTGAAGGAGAGCTGAAATCATGAAAGGGAAAGATGTACAACAGAAAATCTGGCCCCATGATTCCCTGAAACAGACAGTTTGAACTGGAAGTAAAGAAGCAATGCAGGAGAGCATTACCATCCTTCATCTGAGACGATGCGAGTATGTGATGGATCTCTTCAGAATAGAGTTGGAATGAAGATGCCCCTCTTCCATTTTGTATGAAAAGAAAGAAGAAAAGTGAATAGGAGGTTTTCTTTTTCTGCAGAGCAGCGCTGGTTCACCTCAAGACTGTTCATCAAATACACCAATACACTAATGGGGTACAATGAACAGACACAGCTGAGCTGTGGCACTAGTCATCTTTGGACAGTAAGATATTCTTAGTCATTCCACTCAGCTGTTCTTACAGGTTCCCTTAAACACTACAACAGTCTGAACTTCATAATAAAAGCATAAAACTTGGGGCCAGGACACCCTCTCTCCTAACACCCCCAGCAGCACGGGCCAGGAGGAATTCTCCAGTGCATATGTTGTAGGATGCAAGGCTGTGTTCCTCACCAGCTGTCCCTTTCCTGTCCTCCTCAAAGAGGATCCATGACTATGGGCTTCTGTCCTCCCAGTGTGAGGGGTCATACTGGAGCTTTACGGACTGACAGACAATCACTCACAATTCACATGCAGCTAAAAAATACTACATCCTCTCTAAACGTGTTTGAAGGGTTTGAACCTTCTTTCAGATGTATTCTCAGCTGAGGGTGATTATTTCAGGACAGCTGAAATCACTGAAGAAACCCAGTTAGCACAGTAACTAAAGCAGCGGCACCCTAAAGGAAATGCCTGGTATGTTAGTGTGTACTGTGGTTGGTTTGAAAACAGCCAGCATTTTACTGGAAATTTTTTAGGTCTGGAGAACACTCATTTATAGGGAATGTGACTCTGGTAGCACCAGCAGTGGCCATCACACAACTAGGGGGATTTTTCACGTACAGCCAAACCTCATTTTCTGAGGTATCTGTGTGCAGTTTATAAAACAAGTTCTTAAAATCTTCCGTGGCAATAGCTGGTGATAAGGACAGGCCTGACAGAGCCAATGCTATGCTGCAACATCCATTACGTCCTTAGTGGGGAAAGCACATGCTTTACTGCAGGGTTCTTATTATGTCTCAGATCTAAAAAAAAATCCTTCTAAAAGCAGGCAAATTAGAAAAGACAACTCCATCTATTGCAGGAATAAGGCATTTTAGAGATGATTGTATCTATATCTGTATCTCAAAATGTCAGAAAAGACAGGGATGTAGAAGCCCTCAGGAGGCTATTTTCTCTTACTCACTCCTTTCAGTGAGACCTGATAAAATTCAGTCAGTTGTGGGCAGAGTTCTATGTAGTTGTACAAAATCAGTATCAAGCGAGGCTGATTCCCAAACTTGTCTAGGCAATGTGTTTTGTGCTCCAAGATCTCGTACAATCAGCAACAACACAAATTTTTCGACAATATATTATCTCACTGCTCACTCCAAAAGCCTGTTTCAATTCATTCTTTTGTTACTACCTCTTATACACCCAACCTTCTGTGTACCTGAAGACTGCTGCTCCCTGAGGGTGCCTTTTCTGGGAACAAACTCCAATCTTTTCATCTTTCTGGATACTTTTTGCACTTCCATGAGGAGGCTGAAGTTCAAAAGATATTAAGACTCGAAGAATAAAGACTGTTCTGAAAATTTCCAGAAGATACGAAAGTATTGACAGAAACTTGGAGTCCACTGAATCAGCATTGTGTAAACAGCTTAGTACATGTAGCATCTGTCCCAGACTTTACATTCTCACAAGAACATGAAAAAAGACGGTGCATTCACAGCTCTGATGGACACAGGTGGCCTAAAGAAGCCAGACTCACCAGGATGACATGGAAAGACAAACAAAAAAGGACTCATAATTGGAAGAAATGCAACTGCTCTTCCTGACAAACGTATGTGAAAATTTGTCCTTCACTCTTCCCCCGTGAGAAAATCATGCAAATAATGAAATAACTTCAAAGGATGTTGATGGAAAAAGTGCTACATCAGGCTTTCTCAGTTAAGAACAAATTTTGATCTTCTCTCGATTTCTCATTTCAAATCATGAAAAGCTGTGTGATTAGAAAGTTTTATTTAGGGTATTAAAATTAACCTATTGCTAGTCCCATTCATTTGTATGAAGGCCATGACTCAAAATGTACTGCAGTAAATGACAGTCTTTAGGTAGACCTTAAAGAGTTTTGGACTGAGTCCAAGTATATGTACATAGCCAAAATCAAGCTACATAAATAAGAAGGATATGAGAATGTGACAGAGCAGCACGTCTCAGAATATCGAACATACATGCACAAGCATTTCTACTGCCGTAAAATGACTTCTATTTCTATTGCTATTGCTGTA
This sequence comes from Oriolus oriolus, assembly GCA_013400235.1. Lineage (NCBI taxonomy): Eukaryota > Metazoa > Chordata > Aves > Passeriformes > Corvidae > Oriolus > Oriolus oriolus. The sequence continues at coordinate 209,029 of VXBT01005814.1, read as the reverse complement.
AAATTATTATAGGAAAAATATTTTCACACTGGGATTTCTGTGTTTTCATCTGACTAGAAAATTAACAAGAATAACTATGCTTTTATATACTGCTGAAGTAAAATGTATCTACTCTGTAGGCAGCATGTTTATTGCTGAATATAAAAAAAAGACAATGATGAAAGATTCTGATATTCTACTACTGCCATATTTAAAGAATAGTCAGGAAACACTAAGCAGATGGGATAAAATTTATAGCACAATAGGTCAAGGTTCAAGTATGGAAGGAACCACATTCTTTACAGAGCAGGAAGAAAATACAGATCCTTTTTTTGCATATAATTATATAGCAATGCTTTAGGGAAGGTTTCATTTTAGAGAAAACATTACTAGAACTTTTACATGAGACTTCCCTCATTTTTGAAATTATCTATGCTAAGCCACAAATCATTATCTAGCTCTCCCAGATTCTCTGACTAAGCATTGATATTAAAAGTACTCAGTACCTGAAATTTAGTTAAGATTTTGACAAGAGCAAAGCTGGAAGATGGCAGTATTTCCAATGGATGTACTGCAACCAGCATTTGCACATTATATACCTCCAAAGCTTCATAAATCCTTGGAAACACCCTAGAAAGCTGGAATGGCTAGAACAAAGTATTTCTACATCTGTACACTTCAGCATTGATAAAAAAGACGTTCTCTGGTATTGCTTTCTTTATTACTAAGGTTAAAGTCTCAATCCAGATTTTGACTAGACTCAAAAACAAACCCTTTACTGGGTAACATACTGCACCCTTGTGCAGCATTGCTCATTTGTGGTGCTACCATAACCCAGAAAACAATATACTTCCTATACCTGTGTACTCAGTACCCAAAACAACATCAGCTTTCTTTGAATGAAAATGTAACAGTAATTTGATTAACTGAAAAGAGTATGAATGAAAATCCCTGAGAATCTGAAATTGATTTTCTTCTTAAGATACAGCAGTACATACTTCAAACCCAAAAGGCAATTTTTCTAAACTTTTAAGTCTGAAGTAAGTTATAATAGGTACGAATCAGAGACAAAGTACTCCTGAGTGCTGGGGTAAAATAGAAATATTGCTTACTTTAAAAAGTGAATGGAAGAAACTTCATGAACTGCCTTAGCCAAAGATTTGTTGGTATACTGAGGAGAGTACAAGCATGGGAGATGCTTAAGACATGTTGCATCTTGTTGATGAGGGAAGACTTTCAACACAACTTGTTCTGGACTGTCCTGTGTCTTACCAGAGGACAAGAATCCTTGCCAAGTCTGATGAACATGCAGGTGACTGTCACAATTTTCCCCTCACTGTACACTTTGTCACTGTAAATCACCCAGTATATCATCTTAGTTGGTCCTTGACTACTCCTTCTCCACTTACTTGACACTATTCCGAGCACTTCCAAGCTAATTTTTATTCACAAAATATTATGGCAAGTAATTCTAGCCATTTTTCGAGAACTCTTCACTGATCTGTACTGACTTTTTCTCTCCTTTTTAGGCTTTTTGCTTGTTGTGGCCTCTTCCTATGTTTTCTCTCTTGCTCCTGACAGCTCCTTCATGGACTTCTTTGCAGACAATTTTTCTGTTCTTTCTTACCCTGCAATCTTCTCAACCTTCTGCTTCCACTTCTACATCCTATCTTGGAGCAATGCTATCCAACTTCCCAATTTAATTGTGTGATGACTTAACCATTAAAATCTCACCCCTGGGCTATCTCCTTCCATCGAATCTATACAAAAACACGTGTGCCTGGCATTTCCAGAACGCTTACAAAAGCTTTTGCCTAATTTGGCTAAAATTACCTGCTTACTTTGTTATTTCTTAACTTTACTCATTTTCTTTGCTCCCTGTAACTGTCAACCATCACTTCCTGCTACATTTTCACAAAAGCTTTTGCTCATTTATCTCTTTCCTACTAACCCACTCTATGTTACCATTAAAATTCTTGCCTGTGCCCTGAAATTGTTTTATTTGGATTTCAGCTCTCCCTTTCTTGACCTTCTCTGTTTCACTCCCTTTTATTCTCTACAGATATTTTACTATGTCAAGTAAACCCAGATTCTCTGCCTACTGAATTCACTTTACCATCTACTTCTTTAGAAGTATCCATAACTCACAAAACCAAACAAACTCTTTCATGGTCCCAGTTAACTATTTCAGTCAAGCCCCAGAGAGCTAAAGCCCATCTTTTATTTCAGAAAATAGTAATGGAAGCATTGTAGAACAAGTTGGTCTTAACACAACTATTTATTGAAAACACATGTAAAGTTGATATGAAACTTGCAGAATGGGCTAAAGTAGAACGATAAATAAATAACTTTTGAAAATGCATTGACCTACTCTCAGATAATGCCTGAAACCTAACAGAACAATATAAATATACTGCAGTAACTTGATAAGCTGGTTTATGGGGGTTTCTCTTGGATTTCACTAACACGTCTGCTTTCAATTACACAGATGAAAAACAAAGAGCTTTAACATCTTGCTCTTCTCCTGACTGCAATAAAATGCCATTTCTGAAAACGGCCTCTTAAAACAAAACTCAACTAAAAACTAATTTAGAGGTAGCACTCATGTTTTAGAACTGGTAGTATGTGATTTTTGGGGTAGATTTTATCTATGATAGCATGCAAGAAAGCACAGATTTAGCCTTTTATGTGTCCTACCTCCACCCATATACTTCTTATAAATATACTGTTATAAAAGCACATGTAAAAATCATAATCTTAAAATAAAACTCATTCCACAAAGTCAGTGGAACATTTTTTTATTATAACTGTAAGCTTCCCCTGAATAGACATGTTTCCAGATGTTTAGTGAGTTAGAACTGTGCCTGTAGTACCAAGACGTGCCAAAGAGAGAGCTACAGGATGAACTGTTAATACATTGACTGGCCATGGTGATATAATTCATCTTCTTTGGTTTATGGTAGTTGATATGTGTTAAATAATGCAATGTTTACAGTAAAACAAAGTTGCATAATGAAATGTTTTAAGGTTTTAAGATCCTTACACTTGCAAAGAATGATGTACATACCTATATTTATGTGCACTGGGCAGTTCTCCTGAAGGCAGTCCTCTCAGTTTCTTCAGAATGAAGACTTTAAGAGCTACTGATGATTTGATCATTCATTAGTAAGGGCAAGCAATTAAGAAAACTGATGGTAACAAGTTTAGAAGAAAATTTCATAAATATGCTGTCCTAGTAACTTGGCAATTGTATCACTAAAGCACGTAAGAGCTCCTCTTTTCTCCAAGGCCCCTTATTCTAGACCTGCAGGGAAGCACACACTCTGCCCCAACAACTTCAACAAGACCTCACCACGCAATTACTTCATTTACCTCCAAAACAGAGATTATTATTCAATATTCAATAATTATTTCACCCAAGCGAAGTCTACTCTTTAAATGCTGATCTCCCAAGCAAGGATACTCTCCTCCTTTCAGATATTTAAATCTAATTTTATCCAGTGTACTGTTAAGTTTTAAGAAATAGAAGTTCTCAGTCTAATTAGAGTATGGATTCTAATTTGGGAATAAAATCCTGATACACATTTTACTGCTAATTTTTGTATTAAAAAAAAACTTCAAAAAACCAAACTTACAGATCTAATGACTTCCCAGTTTTCTAAAAAGTTCTCCAGTGACTAAGGTTAAATGTACAGAGGTTACAAAGTGAAATTTTTCAGGTTCTACAATAATGTTGAATGCTTAAACTTGCCCTGTCTGCTCACTGTGACATATCAAAGCCACAGTTTTGCTAATATATTCTGTTTTCTAAGGGGAAGTAGGAGCTATTTTGATTCTGGAGGTAAATGCTGCTCTTCTGACCATCTTACTCTGTCCATCTTCAAAAGAAGTGCTACAATCTCTTTATCAAAAGCAAGTATTTTGACGGATATCTGTGACAAGTGCTGCTCCACATGAAAATCTAAGATCCAAGCCACTGTGATAGTAACAAATCATTTACTTCACTGGCTTTTGTCTGCCTAGGCCAGAGACCATGTGTTTCCAAGTACTTGCCCGGAGTGTAATGAAACCTCAATGGACCCCTTGGGGTTACTCTAATGGAAAAGTCACTTACCTGTTAGCTGTGATAAATTCATTATCACTATAGGACAAATACTTTCTTTGTCATCTCCTACAAATTAAGATTTGCATGAGATTGCTACAACGAATTAAATCAAGTTCATATCCTCTCTTCAGACAGTACTAAGAGCTCAGGAAAAAAGCGTGCAATACGTAAAAAGAGTCATGGTCCGGATCCAGACTCCTGCTTTCAAAAGCAACCACATCACACGGCATCTTTCATGAATGTTCCACATTTTGTCTCCAAAAAGCCCGCATCCTTTCCTTCACTATTCCTCCCGCTCCTCCGGGATTCCAACTAATTGCCGGTCCAGTTTCCCATGTATTTCGGGTGCAGCTGTGCGTCCGGCAGATCAGAGCTGACACCTCTGCTGCCCGCCGGTTTCGGACTCATCACTTCGCGGTGCCACCGCCTCTGGCTGGGGGCGGGGGGCACCGTGCGGCGGCAGCCACGACATGTCGCGATTCCCGTGACACCCACGGAGCTGCGCTGGATCCCGGGCGGGGCTGCCCGCCGGGAGAACCGACTCACCCTTTCCCCGCGGCACAGCCCGTCCCGGCGGGGAAAGCCTCGTACCGAACCTGCCCGGGGGTAGCGGGACCGCCGGGGGCAGCGGCGGGGCCGGTGCACACCACGCCTTTCTGCTCACTTGGACGTGGCAGCGGCGCTTTAAAGCCTGCCGGGAACGTCCAGGGACACGGGGAAGAAAGGGGCCCCAAGGGGGCCCCATCCCCCGGCAGCCCGGGGACACCGTGGGGAGCCCCGCAGCCCCATCCCCAGGAGCCCGCATCCCGGAGCGGGTCCCGCCGGGGCAGAGCCAGGCGGCTCGGGTCGGTGGGAGCCGCTCCCGCACTTACCTTGTCCCCGGAGCGGAGGCAGCAGCGCCAGGAGCAGGAGCAGCCGCAGCGGCCGGGCCCCGCCAAGGTTGTCCATCGGCCGGGAGCGCTCGCTCCGAGCGGGTCTTGGCTCTCCTGCGGCGTCCAGTGGGCTCCCCCTTTTCGCTTGCTGCTGCTGCTGCTATCCCAGCCGCCTGAGACCGGTTGGAAAAGAGCTTGCAGGAACCCCCCACTCGGTGGGCTTTACAAAGATTTAATTCACTGCCTGCACGGTTAATTATACAGCCTGCAAGTGCTCGGCAGAACAGACCCGTCACCGCAGCTCGGAGGCACGAACCCTGTTGCTTCTGATACCCCGCCGCCCCCACACGCTCTAAAAGTGACTCCCTTGAGCTCGGGAAACTTCGCAGATCCTCAGCGTGAACCTCGGGCCGGCGTGACTGATTCTGTGAATAAGTGCAGCGACTTCTCTCGGTGCCAAGTAGGAGAAAGCCACAAACAAAGGCAAGGCAAAGCAAAACAAAACAAAAGAAACCACCTAGCAGAGGTTTAACCTCTAAAGGGGAGATATTCAACCCCCTTCTAGGTCTTTCCGTGTATTTTACCCCAATACAGCTTTTGTCAATAAAATAAGATTTTATTGACAAAAAAAAGGAGAGAGATTCTAGAATCTTTCAGTGAAATTCAGTGGGGAAAATAAATATCCCTTCTTCCCTCCCCCTCCTCTTAAGAAGTCAGGATAAGTATTTCAACCCAAATGAGGCAGCTCTGCTCTCTCTCTCCCCTCCCTTTTTTTTTAACCTCCTTATCTTACTTAAACAGGAACACAATCACTGATAGTGGTCAAAGGACCCAGTTGGCAATGCTGTTGCTGAGATCTTTAAGATAATGGGAAGGATAATATTTGCAGGCAAATGGGGATGGAAACACACAAAGAGTTCAACACCCCTGTATACTTTGCCCTCGATTTTACTCAAACAAAGAGTTGGAAGTCAGTGTGTGTTTACTTGGAGGTTGTGTCACATGGACTCTGATTGGGCTATTCCTCTTGTAAATACTCAATAATGAAGCTTTTGAGTATCTCTCCTCAAAATGTCCAGTCGGAAAAAGTATTTAAGGCAGTAAGAGTTGAATGTGTGCTTTCTTCCGCACCAGGTTATTTGTACTTTTCTAACACAAGAACATAAATATAGCCATAAGGCCGAGTCCAACTATCTCAATAGCCTGTCTTCAGCCACAATTGTAAAGTAGTGGAAGAGAATGAATAAGAGAAACACACGTGATAATTTTCCCGACTACTCTCCCAGCCTTCAGTTGCTTTGAGTTTGGAGCATTTCCTCGGTGAAATGTGGTGTATGTGTACTTAGTAGCCCTCAGTGAATTACTGTTCCAGGTATTTATCATGTCTCCCCATGAGTTCTTGTAAAACTTTATCATCCAAAATACCCTTTGGCAGCCGGTTTCATGGATTTACCAGTGACTGTGTGAAGGGCCATTTCCTTTTGTTCCTTTTGAACCTGGTTCCAACAGCCTTCTAGGCTGCCTCCCACATCTACTGCAGAAAGAGTTATCCAAGAGCTGACCTCTATCCACACTCAAAATGCCCACATCATCTTCCTTTGACTGCTGTTTCTTTTTTTGTTGTTTGTTTGTTGTTGTTGTTGTTGTTGGTTGGTTGGTTTTCTTCTCTTTTTTATTGGGAAGGGGCAGCTGGAAAAGGAGAAAAAGGACGGCTGATTTTATTTGGGGGGATTTTAACTGGGGGATTTTCTACATAAGCATGTATATTTCTCTCTCTTATTTAAATGCCCTAAGTCAGTTTAAAAGGATTTTACATCAGTTACAGTGGGACCTTGCTAGTGTTTCATTCCAACCTCCAAGCTAGCATTTTTTCATGTATCAGACAGCTGTGAGAGACACCTAGCAAAGATTACACCTTGTCTAAAATTCATACCAGCTGAACTGAACCAGATGAATCCCCTCGATAGAAACTCTGGGTTCAGTTCAATATTGCCTTATTTCACTCTACATTAAAACCCCCCCAAACTGATTAAAGGTGGATAGAAAGAATTTCACCCAGCATGCCTAAACCAGTGTCAAGTCATACATAATAGCCTGTCCACACATGGAGCTACCCTGATTAGCACCATGTGTGGACATTTCTACTCCAGAGTAAGAATTCCTTGTTCCCGTTTAGTTTGCCACCACAAACTATACCAGAAATGAGGCAAATTTAAATAAAAGTTTAAGAAGTATTTCTACAAAACATCATGGCTATGGTCATCTGCAGATCTGACAATAGGTTTTTCCTTGGTTTGGGGTGGGGGTTTTTTTGCTTAATACACATTTCCAGTGTAAATTGGCACTCTCACCTACAGTCAGATTGAGAGGCCTCGAGTACATGTGATTCCAATTACTGACCCCAAGCTTTGTAGTGAGCTGAGCCATGCACTTCAGGCTCAATCCAGAGGTCCTGGGAGTCAATGGAAAACAAGGGCTTATGAGAGGGAACATTTTGCATAACCAAATTTTTTTTTATATCTGTTTGTAAAGGCTCTGTAATCTTTTGTGTAGCTCTAAAACAAACAAATTTTTAAACGAGGATTTTGTTTCTACTTTAGAAGAACAGAAATCATTTGCAGAAGCTCAGATTAATGAGTAGTGACAGCTAATCATTAATAAAATCATTGCACAAGTCATTTCCAAGGGTCCTGTTGAGAGCAGATACACGCAAGTAGACTGACAAAGAATTTAGAATTATTCTATCAAATCCAGCCATCTATTGGCAGCAGGTTCACAGCTCCCATTTGGCTACTCAGGAATTCTTGAGATGGCCTGATTAAGTCTGTATAAGGGCATCAACCTCTGTCTAATGAACAAAGCTGACCCGGAGTCCCAGCTGTTGTGCCTCCCGGCTTATCTCTTTTACTGCAGCTTCCAAAGCCTGATTTTTTTACCACTCCACCTATCTGTCCCAGAACTTGAGCAAAAGAGAGGGAAATGAAATTGCACTGTCTTCCCTGTTTTCAGGAAGAATGTTGCAAGGAAGTTAGTAGATCCACCTAGAAATTAAATGCAATTGTAGATTTCTAACTGTAAAGGGAAACTCCTTGGGCCCTATGGCAAAAAATGAAGCTACATATTGGCTCTTGTTATGAAAATGTGCCGCATTAAAGATGCATAAAAAGGCCTCTTTTCCTACTTAATAGGAGGAATACATCACTGATTGGCACAGATACACAAGGATTAAGAGGATTCATGTGGATCTTACCGTCTCCCACTGTAAATATAAGGCCGTAAACTCTACAGGCGGTAAATCCATGGCTACTGGAGTACAAATGACCACTCAGCTTAGCTCCAAACACTAGTATGAGCACGGTACAACTGACATTTGGCTTCTTTCCTGGAGAAAACACTACCTGAATCTTTTTTGAACTGGCTTAAAACCTATGTACAAAAGACATGTGGCAACAACTTGACACATAATCATTTTAATATTGGAAGTTTTAGAATTTTTTTGGTTTAGTATCTTAATATTGGAAATGGACTTTGAAGGCTTATGGGAACCTTTCTGACTATCTTGCCTTTTGGACAGTAAGGGTAGGTTGCTGATCAAACTAGAACACATCTTTTACAAATAAAACTTAGAGTTTTCAGAGATGAATGCACAGTAGTCCTTGGTTATTTTTTGAAACTGCTACTGCCATTACAGATAACAATTGCTTTCTTATTTTGAGTCTAAATCAATGTAGTTTAGTTTTTAATAGCTCTCTGGGCTTATATTCATGTTGAAGTTGCTGTCACTTTGTGCACCACCACTGATCACCAAAGCCCCTTAGGGTAGTGTCACTTGGGGACACTTCATATGCACTTTCCATATCCTTGTCAGGGATTAATTTGGAATGAATCAGGATGCAGCCACATCCTCATCCTCAAATCCCAAACTACAGACCATCCACACCAAATGGCTCCCAGCCTAGGTAAACAAAAGGAAGTGGGAGGACTGTGAGCCTCCTCTGTCGCCCTGAGTCCAAAACTGCACCTCCAAGAAGGCCCACCCAGACACCACCATCAGGCCTGTTATGGCATCTTGTAGCTAAAGTCAGGGCTGGAATTCCTTCCAGAATAATTACTACGTCATTCACAACAATCCTAAATTTAGACTCTTCTTTATATAAATTGTATTACACAGAAATACATACATAAATCATATTATACATATATATGCATAGGTATAATTACATGGATGCCAGTAGTCCAAGCCACTATGTCATATGCATATACAAGAAATACAGATGCTTGTATCCAAACAAGGGAGTCTACCTGGGCTCTATGTTTCAAATGCCTAAAGACTGTCAGAAGAGGCTTGGCTTATGTGAAGAGCTTTCCTTGTCAGAGACAAAATCTCTTTTCCCTCTTTTCCCACTTTTCCCTCTTTGCATGGATCAGTTAAATATACCAGACTGAGACTCATAACCCTGAGTCCTTTTCGACAATGTTGCTTCTAAGCACGTTGAGGTTTTACCCATTTTGGAGTTTGTATCCATTTTTTACATACTGCCTACATTTTCTTTTCTTTCCTCTCTGATTTAGGGCAATAGATATAGCTATCTTGGATGTTCAGAACACACACTGGTTGTCCATTAATATGTATGGGGGCTGCTTCTAAGACAAGGGGGAGTTTATTTGGGCATAAAGGAATGCTTTGATGATCCATGTAATTTCCCCTATGGCGTTATTTGTAGAATTCAGGAATAACTCAGTCTGACATTCATGGGGCATTTCCTGCCTCTCCTTCTAGAGACACATCCTCCCAGTCTCTCAGATCTCTCACTTCCCATAAATTTCCTTTCCCTTCTGAACTTTCTCATGTCCCCACACACTGAACTAGTCTGATGTGTGGATCTGCAAGGTGTTTTCCAAGACCTGAGCCCCAGGAAGGCTGGGATCCTTTGGATAAGCTGGAGAACAGTGTGAGTCATGCACACACAGGTAGGAGGGGACAATGGCATCTGCCCTAGACTCTGCTTGGAGCCTCCACAAATCCAACAACAGCAAGGATCAGTCACTATTTTAGCTGCAGTCTAAATAAAATCTCATTATAAAGGGTGGGGAAAAACAATCAATAAAGTAAATGGCTATTCTGGTAAAAGCCTCTTCCCCTCCTGATAGCCCTGGTAAATCTGAACTCCATCCCTTGTCAAACAGAAGTAATATCCAAGTATGTGACCCAATGATCTTTGGGCACCAGAAAATATACAAGTGAATATAAGACATTTCAGGCTTGAATAAATAAAATCCCAGTCAGTTGAACCTACTAGCTTCAAGCCAGGAGTAGTTTTCTATGCTTCCTCGTGATCACTGAAGACCTGCATCATTCAGTGCTGTTTCTTCATCATTTTATGAATTTTCTGTATTTTTTACAAGTTTTTTTGTGTAGTTCTAATAAACAAGAACCCATCCTACCCATCTGCAAACAGTCCCAGCCTGCCAGAAAACTTTTATCTTGCCAGTAGAAACTGTGATTTAAACACAGTATAATGTAAGCAGGCAGTCAGTGGAAAGAGTATGAACACTGATAAAACTCTACAACAAATTCATGTATACTCTTTTCATCCTTCTCCCCCAGTTTCACAGACAGCCTGTTTCTTTTCCTCAGTCCCAGCTTCCTTATCAGAGGTTCTCAAACCTTATTTACTCATGTATCACATATTTTAGACTTCACAGCCTTGGGCTTAATATCTTTGTCCCAGGAACCCAAGATCATTCTTGGTGGCCTACAAACACATGTTAGTAATACTATTTAGAGGGAGTGTGGCTTGCATTTACAAAATGCTGACACAATTCTGAGCAATGGCTATGAGAGGGTACCTTAATAAACATGAATTTAAAAGTTATTGTAGTGAAGCAAACTGTTTAGAATAAAAATATTATAAACTTACCATATTTTCTGGCACAATTCCACAGAAACTGGTTGATATCTGGTCCGTGTGAAATTCATAGACACTGGGTTTTAGATGGAAGGGTGAATGGATCAGAATATCTATGTACATCTGCAAAAGGCTAAATAAATAGACTAGCTCTATTAAATGAACTTCATGTTCCATGCTGCATGTGCTCTGTGGTTCTCAGGACAGCCAGTTTCATTTGTATATACTCCATCGTTAGCCACAGCCTATGTGGATGAGGAGGCTGGCTCAGAGTCTTTGGAGAGCTATAGTATACTCTAAGTTTTGGATAACACTGAGCTTTTCTGTCTGTCAGGGGCTACTCTATCATCCCTTTCTTAGCTCCTGGGTGAGCTCTGGAAGCAGAGGAAGCAACTAAGTTTAAGTTCCAGCTAAAAGAACTTGAACCAACTAACCTGTTCTTTTCCAGACTACCCCTTCCTCACACTCTTACTTCTTTCAACTTTGATCTCACAACTGTTCTTTCATATAGAGTTAGGGTTTGAGTCAATGAGATATTGCTGCAAGAGGGAAGAACAGCCCCCAAGTGAACACATGAAAACAGGATGTGGCATACAGACAGACAGCAGCAACTTATACCAAAAGGAGGTAGAAAAAACCTCCAGGCTGCTCACAAAAATGACCCGCACACCCTGAAAGTCTTAACTATGTAGGAATCAATTATCCAGGAGAAATGTGGCCTGCTGAACAGCAAGTTTGAGCAGACTTTAATAGACATTCTGTTTCTAGCTCATTCCCTGTGGCTTGTGAGGTACCTTTTGGCCAAATACTGGACCTCTTGGTGCCTCATGTTGTCTATAGGGATAACCTGATTTGTAAAGTGTTTTGAGCTCCATAAAATTAAACAAGGTGCATAAGAATTAGTTGTTAGAAACTAGCAACTTTAAGCCATTAGCTCCCGATGATTGTGGTATGAAGTAGTTTTGTCCAATTTTAACTTAACTTCTATTTCCCCTGTTTCAAAGCAGCATCCTATATAGTCTATATCACAGAAACATTAGTGTTCAGAATAGCTCTCATATTTTCTCCAAACTTAGAAATGTACAGACAGGCACATTTCCAGCCGAATAGCAGATATAGACATTTGCTGGATAGTTATTCCATAATTTGTACTCTGCTTCTGAAATGTTCCACAAACATACAGGCTGTCATTATGGAGATATAACTTGTGCATGTCAGTAATAGTTGCACTGCAAGTCAGAAAACAGGATTCTTTGAAAAAGGTGTATTTGGGAGCTATATTAATTGTGCATTAACTCTCCTGCAGCAGATAGGTCACATGAAAAGCATTTGCAGAATCATTTACATTAATCCAGAAAAAGAAGAGTCTTTTTGCATCTCAGTTTATGCAATATACTGTATTTAATAGCTCTGCTAAAGACAAGTGAAAGCTTGGCTCTACAGAAATTATTGGCAAAATTCCCACTGACTTCAGTGGGGCCAGTACTGCTGTTAACTCTTCCCTACAAGGAAAATCCAGATTGCCTAGGAAGCTGGCCTGCCTCTGCTAAGACCTCAATCCAGACTGCTTACAAGTTGAACTGACCTTGTACAATTACGAAAGCTGTTATTCTTGAGAATTTGCCAAATCCTCAAGACAAAACTAGCATAATAAATTATCCCCAAACTTTTACCCTGGAGTAAAACAAACCTTCTCATTTTATAAATGAAAGCACCTATGTTGACTTCCAGTGGTTTCACTGACAGTTTTACAGAAATTTAAAAATTTATTATTATTTCCAGAAAGAAACTCATGTTTATTAAATGAACACTGTGGAACATTTTGCCTCCAAGTTTGACATTTCATTATAAATGCACTAAAATATATAAAATTCGTTGAAATATTAGTATATTGTTTTGTATCTTGTGAAGCTATCAGAATTAAGGATGATTTATAGCCTGTGAGGAAAGGCTAAGTGAATTGGGATTGTTCAGCCTGGAAAAGAGAAGGTTCTCGGGTGACCTAATTGCCCTCTCCAGTGCCTGAAGGGATCCTAGAAGAAAGATGGAGAGAGACTATTTACAAGGGCCTGGAGTGACAGGATGAGGGGGAATGGCCTCAAACTGACAAAGAGGAGGTTTAGATTGGATATTAGGAAGAAATTCTCTGCTGAGGCTGGTGAGGCCCTGGTACACGGTCCCCAGAAAAGCTGTGGATGCCCCATCCCTGAAAGTGTTCAAGACCAGTTTGGATGGGGCTTGGAGAAGCCTGGGATAGTGGATGGAGTCCCTGCCCATGGCAGGGGCTGAAATGGGATGGGCTGTAAGTTCCCTTCCAACACAGACCATTCTATGATTTAAATATATGTCTATTCCAGACCATTTACTACACCAAACCATTCACTTTCCTTGTTCCCATCGAAATACAAAGATGACTTTGTGAATAGGAAAAAACCACAAGGAACTGAATTTAATGTGGAACAGAAAACTGAGCAACATTGTGATAGTGCAACAAAACCCCGAAAAATCCAACTGTGGAGAGTTCTATATATAAGTTATACCGAGGATGGTCCATATTTAGAGTCCTGAGCTAAACACACGGAATGCAGATCCATGTTAGTGGTCATTGACTAACTCTCCGTGTCCCCTTGCGAAGTCCTTCTGGCTGCTTTTCTTTTGAACTCTAAAGTTTCACAGTAGATGTTCAAGTACTGTTGTTTTGATCATAGCTGGAAAAAATTGGACTGTTTGCTCTGAAGCAGCAAAGCTAAGAATAGCTTTAACTCTGCAAGAAATTGCCACTGAAGAAACTGGTAATATTTCTGTTGGAGTGCTGTAGGACTTGTTCCCATGGGATGGTATGTAGCCTGATTTCAATACAGCCAAACACTTCATCATTATTTAACGGGCTTACTAACTTCACTGGGATTACTCACACACCTTAATTTATATATGCCCTTAAATTCTTTATTGAACTGGGTTATATAAAGGGTCCTAAAAAAAAAGTTCACTCATGTTTTTCATTTTCCAAAATATATGTTGGGAACTGTAGTCTTTCAGCATGATTTCTCAAGCCAGCATTTGCCAGACTCCATCACGGGTCAAAAGAATCTTTTTCACACACATGCTGTTCACGCATCCTTCTGTATTTTCTGACAGCTCACAGAATCTGAGGTCCTTTTCACTTCACTGCCTGTCACAGTGAGCTGTTTCCTTTCTTAGTAAAGCCAGCCTTACTAGAAATGTCTGTAAATTCTCTCCTGGTTTGCTGTTCTGTTTCTAGTAAAAAAAATCATGCAGGAGTTTTCACTGCCAGATTTCGTTTCAACTCAGTATTGGGGAAGACGACCCAAATAGTAATGTCAGCATTACTTTCATATGTCAGTCATATGTAGATTTTCAAAAGAAAAAGAAAAAAAAGAAAATTTCCCCCTTATATTCTGAGTTTATTTATTCTGTGAAGGAGACAATGACTGTTCTTTTTAAAGAGCTAGTGGTCCTGGCATTCAATTTTTCTTCAGAACTTACTTTCATGGAGAACACACACAAGAGTGTGTTTGTATCTCAGGCAAGTGTATCCCATATTCGCTTTCTTCATGAGTGAAGACACAGGAGTGGGGACTTTCAGGAGATCACAGACAAACACACTGTCACATCCCCATGACTGTTGCTCATTGTGTTTTAGCTGGATGTCATCTCTTCCACACATGGTTCTACATAGTGGAATCACTTCTTTATTTGATTTTGTGGACATTAGCTGGTCACTCCTAGAGAATCTAGCACTGTGGAGTGACATTTGTAAAACCAGACCCCTAGATATTGCCTTCATATAAACAGCAAATAATAGTAGTAATGGTCAACAAAATAATAATAATAAAAGTCTAAAGAATTCCTTTCATCTGTTCTCTCTTCCTACATTCCCTGGCTCCTCCTCATAAAATATAATTAATATTTACCTTAGACACCAGTTAAAGTACTGGAGCTTTAAGCTGTCAGAGTTGCTAATAGCTTCTCATCAGATTGACGGCTTTTGAGATGGAAGATTAACTAGAGAGCTTTCCTGCCAGAAGGACAAGTTTGTTCTTAAGAGCACCGCCACGACAGAAATGAGACTTAATTGCGTGTGTGACTTCAAAAAGTCCTCACTATTTTACCAGCAGAGTGGCAAGGTCAGAAAGTACTTATCAGAAAGATTTTATCAGCCTTTATAATGCTTTCAGCATTGTATTATTTTTCAAGCTTATTGTGAATATTCACAGCATTTTCTAATGCCTTCCTACAGTGTTACATCCTACATTACCCTTCCATCCAGACATATGATGAGAGAGGAATGTCAAAATACCTCTTCCTACATGTTTTTTAACTGATAAGTCCTAGGGAAAACTTCTGTCCTATCTATGAACAGTCACCTATGAAGCTTCTATTTAAGTCATGGCCAAAGAACAACAATTTGTACTTTTCTTCCACCTCAGGCTGATGGTTCATTATTTCATACTTGCTATTCTTTGGGGGTTTTTCCCTTTCTTCCCCTTTACACTCATTTTGATGATTGCTTTGGCTGTCATGGAACCACTGTACTCTGTGGTTACTGTCTGCTTTTGTGACACACTGATTAATGAAGTCCCTTTAAGGTTCTTTGTTCTGTTTGAAATTTTGTTTACAATCTTTCTTATTAACTGTCATGGTTTGACACTGACCAAATGCCAGGCACCCACACAGCCACTCACTCACCCTCCCCTGCCACAGCTGGGCAGAGGAGAAAAAAAAAATTAAAGGGTTCATGAGTTGAGATAAGGACCAGGAGAAAAACACTCCAAGGGCAAAGCTGGCTCAACTTTGAGGTACAAAGTGAATTTATTACTAACAAAATCAAAGGAGGATAATGAGAAGTAAAACAAGCCCTTAAAACACCTTTTCTTCCCCCAACCCCTCCCTCCTTCCCCCCAACAGCGCAGTGAGGCAGGGCATGGGGGTTTTGGTCAGTTCGTCACCCAAGGTTTTCTTCCACTGCTCGGAGAGAGGAGTCCTTCCCCTGCTGCACCATGGGGTCCCTCCCACGGGAGACAGTTCTCTGTGAACTTCTCCAGCGTGGTTCCACTCTCACAAGCAGCAGTCCTCCCAAACTGCTACAACATTAATTCCTTCCACGGGCACACAGTCGTCCCAAAACTGTGGGTCTCTCTTCCCACGGGGTGCAGTCCCCCAAGGACGGGCTGCTCCAGCCTGGGAGCAGGGCTCTCTCTCTCCACCGGGTCTCCCACTGGATCACAGCCTCCTCCAGGCACCCACCCGCTCCGGCGTGGGCACCTCCCCCACGGGCTGTGGGTGGATCTCTGCATCCCCTGTGGATCCCCACGGGCTGCAGGTGGATCTCTGCTTCCCCCGTGGATCCCCAGGGGCTGCAGGGGCACAGCTGCTTCACCACGATCATCATCACGGGCTGCAGAGGAACCTCAGCTCCGGCACCTGGAGCACCTCCTGCCCCTCCTTCTGCACTGACCTTGGTGTCTGCAGAGTTGTTTCTCTCACGCATTCTCACCTCCTCCCTTTCTCTGGCTGGAATTAACACTGCCCCACTATCTTTGTTTTGATTTTCTTCTTAAATCTGTTATCACAGAGGCATTACCACCATCTCTAATTGGCCCAGCCTTGGCCAGCAGCATGTCCATCTTCATAGCCATCAGGGACTGGCTCTGCTGGACATGGTGGAAGCTTCCAGCAGCTCCTCACAGAAGCCACCCCTGTGGCCCCCCGCTACCAAAATCCAGGCCATGAAAACCAGCACATTGGCAGACACACATGAGCAACATACACATCAGCCTGCAGCAATTTTAAGTTCTGTATTACGAGCACTTGAAAACCAGAATGCACACACAGTGATTCCTCTCTGTCTCTCTCTGTCCCATGGGACACTTCAAAATTTATTTAGAATATAAGAAAATGCTCAGGCAATGTGGGCTTGTCTGGCTCCCATTTTAATGTGTTTGTACTAATTTTGGCTTTGGCATTCCCATGTACCACCCAGGTTGTATTTTATTTGGAGGCATTTTCACAGTGCTCCTCTCTACTTCAGAGGACTCGGCGAAAGAATAGATGTTTTGCACTTGGCAACATGGAAATGGTATTGTCACTATAGCAAGTATAATTACATTTAGATATTGAATTGTCTAGGCACTCTTATTTATCTCAAGAACAGGGTGTTTTCTGGGACAAACACAACCACCTTCTCTTTTGACCCTAATGCCTATGAAAAGCACCCATAATTACTAGTGAAACACCACAAAAGTGCCAAGTTTGAGCATGTGTTTCTTTGCTTTTTTGTTTATTTATGTATCTATGCATACATTGTTATACTGGCCTGGTTCTTGGAGCAACAAATCCCCAGTTTCAGCTGAAAAGCACAGAAGGTTAATGTTCAGTGTTTCTCAAAATGAAGAATTCTTGTTTAAAAGACCTTTTGTACACTTCAGCAAGTTACATGGTTTTGCCTTCAGACTCCTACACTCTAACCATAATTTCAGGGAAAGACTGAACAGATACAGAGTCTAAAAACTCATCCATGGCATGAAGAAAAACAAAAGTGACATTATAACTAAAAATGCAATGGAAGCACAAATATCTATATGTCAAGATTCTCAATCTCATGGCTCATTTCAATCCTCATGGCTCCACTCTTTTCACCAAAATTGTGCCAATTTGCAACAGAAGAGGATTGCCAACTCTTGGAAAAAAAAGGAGGTGCAGTATTCTACGTATTTCTATATGTAAGGCAGGGAGCTTATTAGTGTGTTTTCAAATATATTCTCGTTCATCTCTTTATTAAAAAAAAAAAAGAAAAAAAAAGCCTTTTAAAGTTTGAAACTTAGACTTGGAATAACACCAATCACTGTAAAGTCAGATCTTCAACACATCATGGTATAATGCCCTACACTGAGATGTAATACTTAAAAATATTTGACACTGCTTGTAAAATCATATAGGACGTGGATTTAAAGTTCTTTCTGTTATTACATTTCCCATCTCCTTTTTTAATGCTTTTTTTTTTTCAGAGTAAAAACTTCTTACAGCCTCTGCTTCAAATACAAGAGAATCTGGTCCCAGATGTCACTAATTCGGAACAGGTTAGCAGAGAGATTTACACAGAGATGCCTGAAGTTAGAATTCATCATGGGATCTGACAACAGCCTCTTTCACTGGGCTGTTTCATTTCAGTTGTATGTTAATAAGCTTTAACCAGTACCACGCAAAGCACAGAGGATACATTTAAGCAGGAAAATTACACTAATATACGTCTTTCTAAATGCTCTTAGTGTTTGTAGTATACCAAGTACCATGTCAATATCTCCCTTCTAGCCAGGAATTCAGCATAAGCACAGATTATGAATTGAAAAGTGAAAAGAGAAGTACATTAATCAGTGTCTTTTGTTTCTTAACATCTGGCATTTAAAAACTAAATTTAAGGAGTTAAATGTCTTTCAGCAGATCACTAGTTAAAGAACATTTTAAAATTAATTCTCTCCAATAAACAAAATATTTGGAGAGGGAAGGAGGAGTAAAGGGAATTATGGTTAGTTATGATGTAGATCTACTTTTGCTGCTGGAATCAGCAGGAACATTGCCATTAATTTCAAGAGTAGAAGGGCTGAGCTAACTTTAGTTGCACTAAAGGAATCAACAGAAATACTTCCTGGCCACAGGGTTAAAACCACAAATACTTAATTGAAATCTAGTCTTCAAAAAATAAACTGATCAAATTACAAATAATTGAGACAGTTCTGCACATTTACATGCAAGCTTAGACCAGAGACCACTGAAGTCAACTAACCATTCTCAACACATTTCAACTGGTTGAAACTGCAAGACAGTGCTCACTATTGGCCAATTATTTAACTAAGATATTAACACTTGTGCTCCATTAAAAATGTTTACTTCAAATTTATAAGGCTTTTTTCCTGCAATATGATGAAAGTGTAATTGCACATACAAATTCTGGCATGCTCCCCATGACAGTATTTTGTGAGCCTTATTATCCATTTCCCTGTGTTTCATGTTAGTCATTAGCCCTGGTGCTAATTGTAAGACAGGAAAACAGTGGGGGTTTTCTTTCATTTTCTTTACATTGTCTCAAATGACTGTATAAGTATTTGGGTGCATTGAAATCTACTGCAAAATTCTCCTTATTTCATACGAAATAGGATCCAATCCAAATTATGTGAAACATTTTCTGTTGTGGAGACTACTTTAGACATACTCTGCCCTTCAAATAAAATGGACACTAGGAGGCAGTTAATATGTACACATATACTAACTAACCATATAATAATTATTTTAACATGTCATTTATTAATTTGTAAGTTCTTTTTACTCTTAATTTCATGGTCTTGTGAATACTGAGATCCACATTTGAATCATGCCGTCGAAACACACTGCTTCTGAAAAGAAAGGTTTTAAATAGTGAGATCCCATTTTTGCTTTCAGGATCACTTTTTGTCACTAGATCCAAAATGACAAAAGTGACTCATTATAATTATTCTGACAGGTAATATCAGAGACTCTGGCTCCCTTTCCTGTTACAGAGGTCTTTGGCATACTGCGATGCATTGTGGGAGGCAGGCAGCCGCTGGGCTTTATGGAAGGTATATCCCTGTGGAAGCATTAGCTCAGGAGAAGGGGAGATGGAACTTAAAATTAACTGTCACCAAAAAACCGAGTTTTTCACTTGAAAGGAAATCAATGTAAATCTTTCACTTAGTGCAACCAGAAGCTGCACCTGAATTCTAACACGGAGTCATCTTCGTGTTGTTTTAAAACTATTGTGTAATTTTTCTGTTCATTTAATCCCTAGTTTCTGTATTGGATTCATATCAAGTCTCCAAACAGAAGAGCTCAGAAGGCTTAACAACGTATGTGAAATGGAGCAGAGCAAACTGCCATCTTCTTGTAACAATTGCGCAGAACATGCCAAGTAAGGACACTAAGTTTTTACCAAGCTGTGTTAGAGGATATTTCAAGGTCTCAAAGGAAGTGCCCCAAGTACCCTTTCAAGCTCAGAATGTCTCCTCTTCAATGTTCAGGGAAGAGTGCTATGTCTGGCTTTGCTGCATCCAGAGTGCTCAAAGCATTACTGGTAGTTATGGTTAGTTATGAGTTGTACATTAAATTCATTACGGACATTAACGCTGAGATTACTTAAGAATGAAAATCATCATCGCATTCTTACTATTCTCTCAATCTTCCCGAAGTACAAAGTAAAGAAGAAACAGACCAAAAATGTCTCAAAAGAAATGTTTTTGTTTGTACCTATTGTGTCTCCTTCTAAACAGCCAGTTTGGCTTCCCAGTGAGGAACAGGGAAAATAAATCTGCTATGCTGATCAGAAACATAATTCTCAGACTACATTCAGTTCATATTAAAAGACATCCACACAGGCATAGGTCTCCAATCTGTCCTGTGGGGCAAAGAAAACTACACAATGCAATTTCTTCTCTAGACTAAAATTTTCATTGCTCCTAAACCAGCCCTTTACAGCCCCTTTAGAATCTAAATTTCAAACAGATTTGCCTAGCCCCTCTGATGTATTCAGGGCAATTTTTAAACAGTACAAGAAAGGTAATATAGTGGAGCCTCTTTGGCAATTTGCCTGAATCCAAACACATATCATCTGTAGGCAAGACAGAAATGGTTTGGTTATGTCAAAAGTGGCATATGTTACTTTAGGAAACAAATATCTTCTGCAACAGGAATTTAAACAGAAGTGCAGCTCCAAAGTATCTGAACAGTGCTCTTAACTGAAAAAGAAAACTTGTATGAATGAATGAATGAATGAATGAAAGCCCAGTACACAGGAAGTGATGCAATCTGTCTGAAGATTCAACTAATATGCTAGAATGCAAAAAAATTCTGATGCCATCCTGCAAACTGGCTACTACCATTGTTTATTATAGCTAAACGACGAGAAAAATTAAAATAACAAAATTATGATCTGTGCTGCTGGTAATTTAGACTTGAATCATAGATGCACTGATGTTGGGAGCAAAATTCTTAGTGAGTTTTCCCTCCTTCACTCCAAGCTTCAAAAATACTCTTATTTCAACTTTAAAATTTTGAATTCTTGCATTTTGTTATTTACCAGATAAGCAGACCAAGAAAAAGGCTGTCACATACAATGAGATATTATTTCATCACACATTAGTCTGACATTAAGAACTAAAGCGCTTTGCTAACTTTACAGAATATTATTATTATTATTTGGGGTCAATATATACTGCAAACCACAAATAACATAAGCAAAAGACTTCGTGTCGTAAGAAAATTCCTAATTTTGTCAGAAATGGTGTATTGGATTGCTAGATATAATATATACTTGTACATATATAAAAATACATTAATTTCATAGTCAGTCAGCAGGAGTCTTAAGGTGAATTCAGAATTCTAGGGTGCCAACTAAAAGCCTCACTTAATTGTGAATCAAGCAGGTATGTTAATGATGGAAAGCATGCTAGCATCTGGATAGACAGGGAATTTTCACTGAATAGACAGTGAAGAGTGATTTCCCTATTTATCCCTTCATTTGTAGTTTTATGCTAATATAACAATATTATTTTCAAAATCCTAAACTTGCATAAATCTCATGAAGTCGAACAAAAAAAAGGATTAATTTCTGTTAACAGAACTAAGCTGAAGTTAATAATGTAAAATATCTTAAATCCCTGGAATCCATTAAAGGAGACTGTGCATTGTGGCTGTGGACTGAATGTTAAACTAATACATATGCTTTGGGAATGCCCATTCATACATAAATTCTCAGATGAAATATTTGAAAGCATTATTATAAACTTGTACAGCAATATTCTTCTAGATCTTAAACTGGGTAGTTTTAAGAAATATATGCCTTAAGGAACCACATAATTTTTTGTTGAGTCTTAGCTGAAAAAAAGCCCCAAGCCCCAGCTGGTTCTTCAGAAATAACCCTTCTAAAGGGTTTCCCATTCCAGAGTGTTGTAGCAGGCTCCACGAGTCAGCAAATGAAGAAAGCACTATTCTGATTGACTGAATAACATAATACATTTATGGAACAGTCATGTTTCCTGGAAAATCACAATTTACATCAACTGGTTTTGAACTCCTTGGGTTTTTCTCAATCCAGGCTTTTAAAAAAGAAACAGGAGTTTCTACTCACGCTATATTGAAAATATGTATGGCAGATTAACAACATTAAAAAATAAAAGAAGACATAAATCCCTAATAAAAGTGCCAAAGTCAATGTAATTTTTACTGTGATCAGTACTCTCCGATATTGTCTGTATAGTTTTTTATGCCCCAGTTTTCAAGGACAACAAATACAATTAAATGTCTAAACCAGACTGCAATTTGGTCAGATTTGAAAGCCATTTAAGTAATTTTGGAAGTCATTAAGTCTCTTAGTATTTTATGAAAGTATCAGCTCTAGATTCTTGCTTGGATATCTAAATAGCCTGATAATACCGCACAACATATGCCCCAAACAGGTGATTTTGGTCTTAAACTGGTTGATTTTGGTCTTTACTCTTTTTAAAAAAGAAACACTTTATTTGCACTTCTTAGGAACAGGAATTCAAGCCAGGGGGCCATTTAGACTGGTATCTTTTTTCTAGCAGTAGCCATAAGTGGATGCTCAGTGAAGAGCAACAGAGAAAGAATAGACTTTTCCTTCAGAAGTCTCTCAGTTTCCAATTATATGCAGGTCACACAACTTCCTAAGCTAAATGGATTTTTTTCTGTTTAGTAATCTTTAGTGGATTCCTTTTCTAAGTGTTTGTCTACTTCCCCCTAAAATCCACAAACATATGAGCATCTGCAATGCTTCCTGGTAAGCAGTTCCATGGGGCTACTACTCTTTGGTTAAAGAACTGCCATATTGTATTTGTTCTGAAGCCAGCTTAGCCAGCTTCATTTGATGGTCCTTAGTTTTTCTGTGTAAAGAGAGTGAACAGCTGACCTGTATCAACTATCCCTGTGAAACCCAGGATTCTGTGGATCTCTTACCAGCCCTCTAAATCACCATTTTCCAAGTTAAAAATGGCTAGCCTAGTAATCCATCCCTTCTAGAGAAACTCCATACCTTTGTTACCTTTTTTGCCTTCTCTGAATATTTTCAAGTCTTAATAAATTCCTTTTTGAGATCAAGAGATCAGAACTTGCACAGTATCCAAAAAACCATGACTGAACTATAAAGGTACATGGTGGCATAATAGTGTTCTCTATTTTGTTTTCAGTCCTGAAAACACCGAACAGTTGATTTGGTTTTATGACTGTCACTGAGCAATGAATCAATGTTTTATGAAACTTAAGATCATAACCTCAGAATCTTGCTCTTGAGTGGGAACAGCTGGTTCATTTTTACATGGCTACAGAGTTGTTTTTTTCCATGTGTATGACTTCTCATTTATTTGCTCTGAATTTCAGCTGCCATTTTATTGCCTGGTCATTTAGTTCTATAAGCTCTTCTTTACCACCTTCTCTTCTTCTCTCTATCCTGAATAACTTAGTATCTTGCAAACTTTTAATCTCAATGTTCACATCTGCTTCTAGGTTATTTATAAGTAGGTTGAAGATCTTAGCACAGACCACTGCTGAAATTTGCAAATGACCGTTCATTGTAAAAATAACTTTTTTAGACTTATCCTCCTTAGTCAATATTTTAGGTGACTGTTTAGCTAAGCAAGGACCTTCCTTTTTGGTCTGTACTGGTTAATTTTCTTAAAAGCTCTCAGTGACAGACCTCTTTAAATGCAGTGCATATCAACACAGACTATGGCCTGAAATAACAACATGGTCCGCAACTGCACTGATCCTCTGAAAGATCACCCAGAGGTCCATAAGGCAGAAGTCTCTTGATTCTCTTACGCAGATCATATTGAGTTAGGTTTCCACACTTTAATGTTTATTATGAATTTATAACTGAATTCTGCATGGAACAGGTCACTGCACATTATAAACAGGAACAAATTAGTATTTCAAACCCAAACAGGTACTGTTTTACAAGTGTGGGGCAATATGGCAAAGAAAGAAAGGCAGTTGCCCAGGGAGGTTGTGGCTGCCCCATCCCTGGAAGTGTTCAAAGTCAGGTTGGATAAAGCTTTGACCAGCCTGGTCTAGTGGGAGGTGTCCCTGCACATGGTAGGGGGGGTTGAGATTAGATGATCTTTAAGGTGCATTCCAACCCCTTAACATTCTACAATTCCATGATTCTATGAAGCTGCATTGATTTGGACTTGATGATCTCAGAGACCTTTTCCAACCTTAATGAGTCTATTTACATCAGTGGTAAACTGGATTGTTTGGCTTTTACTTTCACTGGGATGTACCATTCTATAAGCCAAAATTACAGGTTTGACCAAAAATGTAATGTCAAATGATTCATTCTTTTTCTTTAATTCATAGAAGAAAAAGGACTAATTAATTCATTAGGAAAACCTAGAAACCTGGAAAACTGAAGTTGTCTAGGAAGAAAACTCATATAATTATCTGAACCCTTTCTAGCCATAAGAAAAAAGTACGTGCGAAAACCTGCAAGGAAAAACACATCATTTAACTGTGAATATTTTCCTTCCCTATGAAAGCATTTGATTTAAAAATAACCACGTTCATTACAGTTACCTTTTTAAAGTTATACCCACAGCCAGTGTTCCACAGCCAGTTACACTGTCCTCTATCCTCTCCATACAACACTGGCTCATAGTCACCTGAAAGCACAACCTAAACAGATACTCTTTTTCTACTATCTAAAGGACAACAAGTCTACTAGGCCCATCCATGAAAGCTCCCTATGATGCAAAATCAAAGATGAGTAAAAAAATACTGTCTGGACCATGATATTCCCAATGTATTGGATAAATTTCTAATTGTTATTTATATTGAATCGCTATATTTATAAAAGTATTTAATTCTTTCTGAATTCAACATGAATTAGCACCTAAATATATTTAAAACTCCACCATGTAGGACAAAATGGGAAACAGAATTCCTTTTAGAGGCCAAAAGCATACATGGGCCAAAATGCTCCTGATTAAAATTCAGGACAGAAAACTACACTGAGAGGTAAACACACAAATGGAGGACAGAAATGGGCTAACAGAAAGATGGCAGTATTCCCAGAAATAAGTTGTCTTGTTTGTAATAACAGCTGAGCTGCTTACCCCATTAGTATCTTCAGTTTTTTGTTCTTTTATCAATATCAACCCTGAGTCATTCACCAAAGGAACTGTAAAATAAATTCAAGGGGTGTAAAAGGACAAACAGTGCTGGTAGAGAAGATGCAGATCATTCTCCTGTGTGTGGGCAGCAGTTTTACATGTATAGAACACTTGATTTCAATTTCTCTTTTTTTAACGAAGAGTAGTTTAGTGCAGATTTTTTGCAAAAGGGAACTGATGCAAGACATAAGGAATAAAGAACGTGAGTTTCTGAAGCTGTGCTGTTCATGTCTGTTGGTGACAGCCAGGCTTTGGCCAGCACTGAAGTTGGAAACCATATGGTAAGTGTCACAAACACTTCCAAAA
Organism: Oriolus oriolus; assembly: GCA_013400235.1. Classification (NCBI taxonomy): domain Eukaryota; kingdom Metazoa; phylum Chordata; class Aves; order Passeriformes; family Corvidae; genus Oriolus; species Oriolus oriolus. Next base: position 183,645 of record VXBT01005814.1, on the reverse strand, counting down.
TACTGCTCTGAAAACTACTCAAGACAGCGAGGAGCATGTTCCAATTAAAGCATCCATACTGTAAGTCCAGTCAGCAAGGATGCAAGGCAGGATGAAAAGCAACAGGATGAAAATCTGAATATTTTAGGGGCAGTTGCTGGGGCTTTGTCAATAAAAGCTGTGCACATGAGTGAGGAACATTTTGGCCTTTAGTAGTTACAGTAATAATACAATTGAACACCATGGCATAGAAAAAAAAATTGTGTGTTTGTTTTTCACTTGTTTTTTTAACTTAAAATGTGCTGTAATCATTTGAGACTGCAGCAAATTACAGATTTGATTTGTTTGCAGAGTATCTCAAACAAAAAACAACTTTAGCAAAAAAATAATTTTCATCTAAAATATTAGGAAAACCCGACATCAATTCAACATCATTCAAATAAATGAAATAGCCATGTCAGTGTCTGTTTTCCACCCAATCTACTGTACAGCAAGTAGATATTCAGTTCCCCATAACATTTTATACCCAACGTAAGAACTGAGCGTGGAAAGACAATCCTTTGTTTTAACATCCCTGTAAGCACAAAGCCTAAGCCTCAATTCTGCACCAGTTATGCTTCTACTAAACTGCTGCATTAGGAACACTTAGCTGTCTCTGATAATGGAGGCTTATCTCCCTCCAGTGCACGTTTGAAATTCAATTACCCGCCTCTTCAGTGCACCATACAATACGGGATGAAATAATTTTCCAAAAGATAAGACTCTTCTTAAGAAGAAACTTCTATAAGTGAAGAATCCCATTAGAAATCCCTCCTTTCTCTACCCAAACACTGTAACTCCAAGTACAAATGCTGCACCTCACCATCAGGTAACGACTACCTGACCTGCCTTAGCAATGAATGGCGAACGCTTCCCAAGGTGATGCTCCTGTGTTTTGCTCCATCCCAGGGAGCCAGTGACAGGGGTGTGTGTCAGACACTGCTCTGTTCAGCACACTGTCACATTTGCAAACCAGTTTTTACCTTGGCATGTCAAAATCACCCATTCCTGCTCCATGTTACTCCAACTGCATTACTGCAACTTCTTTTTACATTTAACTCTGCTGAGTGATTTCTAGTTGAACTGGTATAATCTTTCTAGATCAAAAGTCTTCTAGGGCAAACATTAAAGGCTAAAAAGAATAAAAAAACAGAGGCAAAAAGGAAGCTAGATTGTCTAAAATACTTTTTAAAAACTAAATTAAATTGCTCCTTTGTTTTCCCACTGCTTTCACACATCTCTCTCTCTCTTGTACATTATTTTCACAGACTGGGCCAAATTCAATATACACATTGAATTGCCTTATCTGATCTCAGGTCACTACTTAATTAGATGACAGAGAATTATTACATGACAGGGAGCCAGTGAGAGAAAGAATACACAAATTTCTCAACCTTGGGCAAAACTAAGGCTCTGGATTTGAGATATAAATATATATGAAGCAAGCATCATTGCTTGTTATTTTGCACTTTTTCAAAAAAATATTAGTGTTAAATTAGTAACTGGCATAGCGAACTCCAAAATGATCATACACAGTTGCCTCAGATTCTCAGAACCAGAAGATTCAGATTTATATGAGGAAGATTGCATTATAGATGATAAAAAGATTTTGTATCATGCTCTAGGAAAGTTTATTGTTTCCTAAAAGATGGGAAGAGTCTGTGGACTGGAATGTGACATGGGCAAATTGACATTTTTGTCTAAGAGGCCTATTATAACAACTGAAAATTAGCAACTAGACCTTTGAGTCTGTCACTGAATACAAAAAAACACAAGTTGAAAAGATGGAAGAAAATGGATTTTTTTTTTGTTCTCAGTTTTAAACAGCAAGTTGTGCAGAATCTACACATCTTCATGACTGCCTCAAATTGTAAGTGATACAGTTCCCATACTCTCAAGAAAGTGGGAATCCACAAGGTTGTAGATTTGCTCTTCATATTCTAAAATAATTTGGAATATTCTACCTCAGCTGGAGGAGAGCAGTGTCTCACCGCAGCAGAGGACAAAAAAACACCTTCCCTGTCTCCCAAACACTGGCACCTTTCCTCCTCTGTCTCATAGGACTGCTTCAATTGCAGCCTATCGGTACCATTTATGCATCTTGGAGTGCTTGTCTTGGTTACAATGGAAGGTATGTATTCTATAACCACCTGCATCACCTTCTGATGAGCTGTTAATGGTCGGTCATTTGCAACAGCTGCCCAATGCACACTCAGCCTAAAGGGGGGCCATCTCTGCTAATAGGCCATCAGCGACTTCCCAGAATGACTCATGGAATTACATCATCCTGTGGTGAAATGCCCCGCCGTGGGGGAGGTACCGAACACTCCCACCTGTATATAATCTGGGACTTGGGCCACCACTGGGTGCCCAGAGGATAAGAGCTCTCAACAACTACCATTGGACCTCCAGAGAAGAACCAGACCTTTCTACAGGATCGCTGCATTGACAGAACCACATCCATCACTCCAATCAGACTGCTGCCACCACCCTGACCAACAGAGTGTCAGGTCATATTCTGACTTTTTTGGTTTGAGCCAGTGTTTCTGTACTGCTGCCTTTGTTGTAATTTTTCCTATTAAATTGTAGTTCTGACTTGGAATCTCTCACAACGTATTTGTGTGGAGTTAATTCCTCCCACTGGTTTGCCTTCAAACCAGCACAGTGCTTTTTCCTATTTAAAAGACAGAAAGATACTCGTTCTGCTCCCCTGCAACTACCAATAATGTGTAATTTCTGAGAATTTCTTTGGAAAACCTAAGCTTTGTATATACATATTTGTATATCGGTGGACTCATTATGAAGGTAGAATGGTTAATTCTGTCCAGAGTAACACTGCTTAGTAAATTTTAACAATGTTACAAGGCTTTTGGAACCCTAAACCCTTCCCAGAAGGGATTAAAACTTCCTGGTTTTACATAGAAGAATTTTACTCCATCAGAGTTTTTTGTTCTCAGTGGACAGCATTACTTTTATTACAGTATTAAATTAAAATCTCTTTCATTTTACTTCATTTTTTCCTTCTTCTCCTTTTTGTTATTTTATGTTTTTCCTTTCTCATTTCTCTGTCCAAGACCTTTTGAGACTAATTTAATAACATGGAAGAACAAATGAAAGCAAGGACAAACCAACCTATGGAAACCAACAATCTATTTTACTTGTATAGGACTTCAGAAATGGCTTATAAAGTCTTATTTGCTAAATTACACAGTTATCCAAATGGCCCTGAGGTTGCACTTTAGAACTGTCTGGTACATAGCTGACATACAGATGTTCCTTCTCTGTTCCTCTGAATGTCACAGTGATACTGAGATAAAAGACATATAGATACACAGAGGAACATTTTAAATGAAGAAAAAAATATATCTCCTTCATTGTTTTAGAGGCAAGAAATGAAATCACAGAATTACAGAATCGTTATGTTTGGAAGCAACCTCTGGAAATCATCTAGAGACTCACTAATCAAAACAGAGCCACTTAGAGCTGGTCACCCAGGATTGTATCCAGATGAATTTTGAATATCTCTGAGAATCAAGACTCATCTGCTCTGGGCAATCTATTAAGAGTGCTCTGTCATCCTCCTGGGAATAACTTCAACATACAAAAGGACAGCCCCATGCAAAAATGGCACCGTACACTGTCCTATAATGAAATACAAGTATTTAGCAGAAAAGCTAAAACTGAAAACTCACATTGGCAGTCAAGTAAATCATCACAAGAATACACTGCTCATTTTACTCCCTATCTATTTGTGTATTCTTACCTACTCTTAGGAGTAATACTCTCAACTAAAAGTGTCAGCCTCTGTTTATTTTCTGTGACATGAAGATAACTCTACATATTCACACTCAATACCATCATATCCTTTGATTAAAATCATAAGCACTCATAAGAAAACAGAGGATACCAAAACTACTGAGATCCTACAGCTGACTTTAGTACTTTTGGATGTGGACATAAACCACCCACTTTGAACCAAAACTCACAATGTCTCTTCAATCTTCCAAATCTCCTTTGAGACTCTAGAAAAAAAAAAGACATCAATAAATTTGTATACTGATGCAGCATAATCACAATTATAGGTATTATACATGTATTTTCTATAGACATGCAAAAAAATACAGCTAATGCTGATAAAGACAACTATACTTTCTATAGAAAGTAACAATGAAAAAAAAACTTCTACGCTATTTAGTTTGTGCACAGATTACTCAGGGCCTGAGGCTTCAGCACAGTCCTAATTCAGGTCACAGGATGACAGTGCTTTTAGGCAGATGAACAGAATTTGATCATTCTATGCATCTAGGGCCTCACATTTTAGCATATTAAAACTATTAACATGGCTCCATTCTAAAGATAAACAACAGTTTCTAGACACAACAACATTTTCTGTTTGCTTAAATGCTTTTTACTGAATCTGAGTAGCATTTGAAAACCATACATTCTTTGTTTAATGTTCCTTGCCAAGAATGAGAACACCATTTGGACTACAAGCTCAGTGACATCATTGCTGAAGAATGGAATTATTTTCCTAGCTACTTAAAAAACCTGGATACTATATAACATTTTTAGAAGGTGATCTCCATTGTCTGTTCCTAGGATATATATGTCTAATAATTGACATTTCCCAGTGGATACAACTCTTCTGTTTTCAGAGAGGTCAAACAGAGCATGCAGTAGATGAGGCTCATAATTCCTTTTTCCTCTATGCACTACAGAGAAAGGAAAACAAAACATTGAAAAATATAAGCACATGAACAGCCTATTGATCAGACCAGTTGTCCATCTATCATAACGTCCTGCCTTTGATAGTAACTTACGCATTAGGGGGAAGTAAGAGAAAGGCATAACACACACCCTCCAAAGAACCTGCCCACAGCTGAACTTCTACCACTGAACTATGAGCTTCCGAGCCAGTGGAGCACTGAGGTACGCTTTATCTTTGCGTACAAACAGTTCCATTGCCTTGAATGAAATCATGCACGTTCCTAACCTGCTTTAGTGATTTATCACACATTGGTCTTTAAAAATTTGCTTAAGCCCTGAACATGACTGTTTACATCATAATTTTCACAACATGCCCAAAGTGGTTCAATACATTCTCAATAAGCATATAAGGAAATTGTTAGATTTTATTAAACTCTCTCAAAGATTCTATTTCCTTACTTTATGAGTTGCTTTCAAACGTTTCCTTCTACAATGGTAAGCATATTGCCTTCCATTTTCATTGTATTCTCTTCCCTTATCAGAGACTCAGTAAGATGATCCATTCACTGTGTTCTCAGCTGTAGTATTTGTGCAAAGCTCGAGTGGCTGGACACACCTGAGCTAACCCAAACCAGACCTAATTTGGATTGCAACTTTGCCCAAATGCAACTGCTCTTCTCTAGAGGTTGGCTGCATTTCAGGAGCAGTTGGTGTTATCATGTGGCACAGAAGGCAGTTAAACAAAAGTCACTTAAAACCTGAGGATGCCCATAAGAACTACAGAACTAGTAAATACAAATAATATGGGACCTGTAGTGGCTCAATGTATGTGGGTATTTGTTGAGATATTCAGGCCCACCAGTTGCCCCGTAGAACTTGACGTCCATTTTACCTATCAGTTTATCTTATGCATTTTTACATCTCTGTCTAGTGACATAAAATCTTTGGTATATTTATTGTTTCTTCTTCTAGTTGGTTATTCTGCTTTATCTGTCTTAAATTAGGCCATTATTTAACTTTATCATTTGCCTGTAGTGCTGTGAAATAGTTGCTTCAAATTTGAAGTGAGCATAGAAAGTAGATTTAATCTATGTATTTGTTTATACTATTTGCTATTGAACTCTTCTCATTTTGCAGACTAGAAATTAAACTGGAGAAAGCTTAAAACTGTCATAGTCAGACATGAGATGTGGCAGACCAAGGATACGCAATCATGGTCTCCAGTGTTCTGAACTATTGCACAAACTGATTCTTTCAGGGATTCAAACTTTTTTTTCTTTCTCATCTTCAAACTGCCCCCTTTTCCTACTTCAGAATTTTTTGGCAGAGGACAATCACAGCCAAGCATAAGGTACTGGATCATGTTACCACGTTATGTCATTCCTTAATCAGTTTGGGGTTTAGGGCTGTGACAAACTGGCTATAAACTTTCCCCCATCAGTCTGTACTTGTCTTAGCTCTTTTTCTTCAGTGGCTACAATTTCTATTTAATAGGTGTCATTATTATTTTTAGCAGCCATTGTCTTCCACTAGGTTTAAGGTATTATCATGCTGCTTTATCAGCGAAGTGTTCTATGTGCTGCTATTATAAAAAAGCACTTCCTAACATGTCTTGTATTTTCAGAGACCTGGGCTAGGGAAGGTTTGATATTCATGCTTTGTCCATAGATCCCCGTGACTTGCTTTTTTTCCCTATGGAAATAGAACTTGCACAGTGACCGAACCCATATTTCCTGTCTTGCATTCCTGCTTTCCCTTCACACATTAAATCCCTTGTCAGTTTCAACCCAAATAAAAGAAGGTAAAGTTTTCAAATAGAAATTTCTATTAATTTCACAGGTTGAGCTTAGAGAAGGTAGAAAGAACAAAGATGACTGACATGTTTAGGGAAAGGATGCAGCAGTTCAATACTTCTGTTCCATGTAGCTTTGAGCTTGTCAGGCAGCACAGCTGCAGCTCTGAAAAAGCACAGTTTGTGGTCAGGTGACACAGGAGGGAGACTGAGAATTTTACTGCAAAATGGCATCATCGAGGATAAGTTAAAATACCATTACATCATTTATGAATTAAGGCTTTTCTATAAATGCATCATAACATCACAACACAGTAGTTCTCATGTACTAGAGACATACTGTACAAAGTGATTTTCTTTGGTAGAGATGCTAGCATTACTAAAGTACTTTCTCTTGACATTTACCGTCACAAGAACATCAACAATCCAATATTTAATCCTACAGCAGCTATTTATGAACTACAAAATTTTCCAGTAAACTGAAACATGAATTAATACATACAGCAGAACTGAACAAACATTTAAATCCATATTAAGGCAGGTCTGTAGGCCCTGGGACAATGATTGTTATATAGGTATCTTTAAGAGTTCATCTTATTAATAAATAATACTAGAATAAACAGAAGTAATTTTCTGTGCTGGCCAAACTCGATATACCCGTTTATTGTTCATTAACTCCTTCTAATAAGTTGATCTTTTGTACTGAAATATGACAATAAAACAGTTTTCTAGCACTTAGGAAGGCCCTGAAGGAGGAGGTTGAGGCCCTTCTTTTTCCCCAAGCCTTTGGTATGTTGAGCTATAATTAATAACTTCAGGGCACATGGGTTTTGTCTGACAGAAAAGCAAAATGTATTTTCTTCAGCCCAAGTCACATTTCCAGAAGTGAAAAACATGTACTATTTCTTTCAAATCTTGTCAGCCTTACTTATGTCTAACAGAAGGCTTTTTTCTGATCCACCCTGATGCATTTTCTCATAAATGGAATTATGTCACAGTTCTGTGGCTTATTTATATACAGGTCAAATTGAAAACTGATACTGTACTCCAGACTTGATACAGCAAGGGCTTTCCTCTTCAGTGAGGATGCAAAATAATTTTCTTCTTCGATGCATACAATTAACAACTTGAGTTTTACAAGGAAGGGAGGAAAAAATCCCAAGCCAGTAGAACATTGCTGTGAGATCCTCACTTTTTCTATAATATTCCCTTTTTGTGCTTCACTTTTTTCAAAATGGAATGGAACTGGAAATACATAACCATCCGTTAGCCTGAGATTCTTCCATCTCTACACAATCTACACCTTGATTATAATCATGCAGGAAGAAACTCAAAATTTTCTGTTGTATGTTTCAAAAAGGTATCCAGACTGTAAGAGGACTAAGTGTCCCAAGTGTCCTTCTGCATTAACAAAGACTGTGTAGAATGTGAAATTTCTTGTCAAACTGGCAGGTATGAACAACTAAATCAGAAATGTGCAAGGAAAAGATTGTAACAGGTATGTGGCAAATCACAGCCTTGCAGAATACTAATGCATCAACACACCTTGTAAACTACAGAATAAGAAGGGCAGACTTACTTCAGAGTGGAAGAGGCTTTACAGAAACTGTCACCTTCCATTTTCCCGAGCTCAGTACACGCTGCTTCCCATGTTTTGGCAGAATGGTCACAAAGCCGTACACACCTGAACTTTCAAATCATAGGCGCAACCAACAGTGTCCATAATCCTGACCAGAACCTCAGTGACCTCTGCTCTATTTTGTTCATAAACTACCCATTAAGAGGCTCAAAAGTGGAAAAATTAGAAGCATCAAATATTACTTTTATAATTTACTCAGATTTTTATACAGGCATGCTTTGGTGTTTCAGACTTTTTATCCATAATTTACTTAATTATTTTTCTTTTTTTTTTTGTTTTTCCATTCTGTTTCTTGGTTAGATATCTGAAAACTCAGATGATTGAGTTAACCAGCATGAAATCTGTTTTCCCTTGGCTAAGACAAAACTTGCCACTAACCTTTGTATCAGTGAAATTCTATCCCATCACCTTACAGAAAATCTATCGTTCTATTCCCTCTGGGATGCTAACAATAGCTTACCAAACCAAAAACCAACATGGAGAGATAAGGGATGAAATTTTGGTTCCACTCTGGGGTTGTGTTTTCACAGGTTGTGTACCTTTTAAGCATACAAAGGTACACACCCTGCCAGAGCTCACTTGTTTGTGCCATACATGACTCATGCTCTCACTTCTGGAAGAACTGTTACACATCCTACCAAAGTCTCAGAAAAGTGAAGAGCCTTTAGACCATGCTTTAATGCAGTTCATCAAAGCAATATGCTATTTCCCAGCTCTACACCAGCTGGATAACACTTGGCTAGCCTTGGCAGAACCTCTCATTCTTCAGTCCTTTAAGCTTTCAGGGAAAAACATTTTCTTTGTAGAAATAAGCTTATGATCTCTGTTGGAATGAACTCTGGTGCTGGCCATCCTTCCAAAAAACCACTATATCATCTTTCTTTTTTTTTAAGGCAGCAGGAGCTGAACAGATGGCTCTGAAAACTGCACTTTCATTTCTGTTTATGTACATGCATCTATACTTGCACATTACATGCTCACGTGTATTGTGGGAGGCTAAAAACATCGATCCACTGTAATTTCAGTTATCCTGAGTCTAGGCTTCGTACTTGGATCTCTGAGCTGGACTTAGGTAACTACAGATACAAGCAGACCTGCATCTCCCAAGAATTCACAACTCAAAATTGTCATTGCTTCACACTCGCTGTTTTTCCACCAGAAGCATGAACCCAGAGAATGACTGTGGATCGTTCTGCATGTGAAAAGACAAACAGTATTTTCCCGTTAGAAGGTTTGCTGGAGCCTGACTATTTTACCCATTTTGCTACTCGGCAAATTCCAATTATTATATGGCCTTTTAACTGAGTTTTCTCATATACCATGCTACTAAACTGTTGAGCAGTTGTACTGTTTTTTTAATCTATCTTTTCATTAATTTCTTCACTCGTCCTGATTTTAGAGCAGTGTCACTGGTTTCAAGCATTTTAACCAATTTTCCAGACATTCATGTTTAAACATCTAATTACTTAATTGCCAGTGACAGCATTAAAGCAGAAACTAATATTTTAATATTACCAATGAAATACTTTGTTTTTTAAAATAGTAACATCTTTATGTAGCTGGCTGTTTCTTTTTGTCAATTTTCCCTGTATATACTCTATTTTTCAATCCTCACTTCCTTCCTAGCATTTTCAAACAAGAAACCTGAATTAACTCTTAAATTTTATTGATGGAGAAAGTTCATTGAAAATTTAATAAAGCTCAAAGGTAAATAATTTTCATTTTTATATGCTGTATCAAACACGTACAGTATTTACAGTACTCTGGTTTTCAGTGTATTTCAACCACCCCTGCAATAGCAAATATTCTGTTAGAAAAGACATAGCACACACTGAAGCACTGTTTTGTTCAAGTTGGTATGACAGTGATGCATCTGGATCCTCAATATTTCCACTCTCTTGCATTATTGCAAAATGGCATCGTTAGATTAGAACATGTATTATTAAAAAAACCCCAACCCTTATCCCTATTTTCTAAGGATCTCAGCGTATTTTTTGCTGTGTGAACAGCAGTTGTGCAATTTCTGCTATGACATCTAGAGGCTGCTGCTTATGTTCTGTGTTTTTTTCGATGGGCAAGATTTTTGTGGTTTCTTCTGTGAAGAATCAGGATCGCTAATGAGAAGCCACAGGAATTAGATTTCTCTAGGGTGAGAGTTCACCACAACTCTGCTAAGCAGCACTACATTTCTAGGTTAGAGCATCAATAGCAAGAAACATTCTAATGGTAATGTCCTCATTTCACAACTCTTATAATAAATCTAGAAAAGGACAGTATATTTAGAAAGGTATTTAAACCAACAGAAAGTATGCTGAAGTCCTAAAAAAGTATTTAAAGATTTATGCAAAAATGGGCACAGATATATATATACACACACATAGACATATCTGTGGCAACAGAAGAGTAATGATAATCAATTTAATAAAGTTAACTAAGACCAGTAAGCTAATCCAAACTTTAAAAAAAATCATATTTAGATAAAACTCTGCCTTCAGAAAGCAGTATCTCTCCTGATTAAATGATCACCTGAACTATTCCTCGTACTCCCATTGCATCATCAGCCTTTAATCAAGTAGAATGTCTACTAGATATCCAATTTTCCCTGGTTCCATGTGCTGTCATCTGAAAAGCATTTAAATTCATTAATAAGTGCAACAAGGTATGACAGAAATGACACATAAAATTCACTGGAACAGACTTAACATGAATTTTCTCCCTAATTCATACAGAATTTATATATTTCTGTGCTTTGAGAATTTGACGTACAGTTGTTTGGTATTAGAGGGCTGCGAACACACATAGTTCCTCATCCTCAGGAAATAAATGTGCAGGAGTATGTGAAGCAAATAAAAAATTACAGTAGGAAAACCAGGACTGGCCTGGCTTCCTTCATTATGTGCTTTTATTTGTTTTTTAGCATTACTATATTAACATTAGGTAAGTTGAAAATACCAATAACATTTCAGTAATAGCTGCAAATGAAACTTAACTTTGCCCTTTGCAGGACAAAACCCAGGAAATTTGTGAAATGTCGTTTATTCATTCAGAAAGTGATGTTTTTCCCGATTCAGAAACTTTTTTTTTTCCTAATTTTGAAATCTATATGCCCATTTGTCCATGAATAGTTTGCCTTATTCATTTGCAAATTACATTTAGGATTATGTAACATATCTGCCTGCACTGCCATGTTTTGAGGTTAATATCCTCTGAATTGCATTTGATACAAAACAGTATTTTCGGTTTAAAATGAAAAACTGGTTCTGAGAAAATGTTCTAAAAAGAATTGACATGAAAAGAGAAATACCAGGATCCTCACAGAGATATGAAACAGAATAGAAAAAGAGAATTAGCACTTCTTCTCATTCTTTAATCAGATTTCAGTATTTGTAATGGCTATTTCCAACCTGACTCTCCACTACTTGCTTATGCAACTTGCCAAAATAACAGCAGCAATTGATTCAGTGAAATCCTTCAAATCCTTTAGTTATACCAACTTTACACATAAACATTTTAACTCTTTCAGCAGACACTTCTATTTGCATAGAAGTTAATGACTACAAATGGAATGTCATCTGCTGAACCAAATATAAAATTCAGTAATATAATAGGTTTAATTCTGATTATTCCAATTCAGAGACTTATTTTACTCAAGTGAACAGATGAAAAAAATAGTGAAGGATCAAACCTGAGCCAGAATAATAATAAATAAGAAATTATTTTATAAGGTCTGATCACTCCTTTTTGATTTATGATGTTCCATTGGTTTGTTTTATTTTTTTAACTGAAAATTTTCTTTGTTTCTCAGCATGTTTGCTTAAGTTGAAAATACACTTAAAACATCTTGTACCATGCAAACAACATAACTTTAGCAGAAGTATTAAATTTTACTTCAAAGCTGTCTTTCATTAGCTATTGTGAAGTTTAATTGCAGTGACTTCTGGGGTTTTAACAGAAAAGAGCTGAACTTTGCCTATTCACTTCTGATTCAAAGCTCACTAACATCTGCAAGACTCTTACTAGGCCTTTCTGAGTTTTAGAAGTGAGAGAAGGAGATGGCATGAGATTATCACAACTTAGAAACTCAGTCATCTCTTCTTGAAAAATAGCAAAGTAAACAGCAGACTTACTATTCTTTAAACTTTTAATTAACTGGTAAAACTGAAGAATTCGTACTTTTTTCACAAGAAAATAAACTGCCTGCTGGCATGAGGTTAAGAGGGAAGTGGTTTTTCCTTTCTTTCATTTGTCTCTCTCACCTAGTAAAACCTGGGGAAATATTTTTAACGTGATTTTGTAAATTCATTGGCCAGAAAATGTGAAAATTCCTAGTTAAATAAAAAAACACACCAAAAAAAAAAAAGTAAGCAAAATTAAACATTATCCAAAACCTTAGAGGAAAAATCTTCCCCAAGTATCGTTAGGTAGCAGAGTAAACCTTTCCAGGGATGCTGTCAGCTCCTCCAAAGGTCCATGCCAGAAGCAAAGGGGAAACCAAACTCTGGCAAGTTGGATATAAAACTTAACAACATAGACCAAAAATAGTTTAAAGATCTCTAAAGTAAAGGTATAAAACTCATATTCCTTTCTGAATACCTCATAAGCAGGTGATCTTAAAAAGAAGCCTGTAGGAGACAAAAGTTCTTAAAGCAGCAGAAAAAATGAGGTCATTGCAAACAGTTTAAGAGATTTCTCGTGTATTCACAGCGGTGGAGAGTAGGGATGTTTCCAAACCAGAACACTGCATTATGTGGAACTTACTGGTAGTGTTTCAAGCCATTGTGTTGATTACAGACATTCCAGCACAGCATAACAAAATGGACAGTAACAGGTTGCACAGAATGAAAAAAATTCCCTCTGAAACTTCCCTTTGGAGGGAAATTGCTAAGTCCCACAAACCCTGGGTAGAATGCTATTCAACATCCTGAAAAAAGAAGTTAATGTTGTAATCATATACTTTCCTGATCCTATTAACCTACCTGTGTAGCAAAAGGATGATGGGGAGATAAAATGGTAGGTGAAGCTTGATACAGGAAAACCCAAAAGTGACTCATAACAAGACCCGCCCCCCAACCCTAATTTTAAGTATATATTTTTGGGGACCTGAACTAGTTGATACTGAACTGAAGAAAACAATATCTGTGAGCGACACTATAGAGTTCTATGAAAATGCCTCTCAGTGTTAAACAATGGCCAAAACCCCCAATGTCAGGATTCTGTAGAAATACACATATATTTGCATTATGGAAAATATGGAATAAACCAGAAAATATCATTATTACACAATCTTCTGACCTCCTCATCTCAAAAAGGTTATACAGTCACATTTTTAAAAGTACAGAAGTTAGTAAAAAGGACTGAGAAACCTATGCGATAACTTTTACTGAGGAATAACTGAACAAACTTAGGATTCTTCAGCCTACAAAAAGGGAAGATTAAATGGTGACATGACAGAGGTCTAAAATAACTTTAAAAAACATGAAGAACAGCTATTCACCTTTTTAAAACATTTTCATAAAAAGATTAACAGAAGGAAGTGAAGCTCAAAGATGTCAAGTTCAAAAAACAAACAAACAGAAGGTCAGTCTGCAGAAATACATCTTGGATGGTACATTTACCTGGGTTCAAAAAGCAAAGGGTATCACAGTTAATGACTGCAATAGCAACCACCTATTATAGCTCTGGAAGTCCCTGAGACTGTTTGCTGGAAAGGAGTATTCCCCCATCTGGGAGAAGATGATGGCTTAGCTGGATATTTATTCTGACAAATTTCTTAGTCCCTCTTTAGGGACAGGAATGGAAGAAGGGGAACCATACCCAGAATTTCAAACTCATTTGCTCACACCAATTACTACCGTTTCCAAAACTTAACTATGCACTTTGCATTACATCACTATCAATGGGAGACACAAAAAACCCCATCTAATTTTCATCTATAAATTAGCTAGTTCATGTTTCAATGAACAAAAAAGATTTATTCCGATCCAATTTCTACAAGCATATCAAAAAATGCTAACTGCCATGAAAATTTTGTACACTAACTAAGAATTTCCTTGGGTCAGACCTTTGCTCCAGAGTTAAGATAGAGAAATATTATAAATATTAGAGTAAAAAGTCCCAAGAGAAAGTAAAATACTGGACTCAGGTCAACCACTGTAACTTCTTTTTTAAACTTTAAATACCTACTCTTTTCCCAAATTGTTGATCCAAAGAAATGTGGAAAACTGTGTGACTCTAAACCACAAATTTAAAGATGATAGGTACTGATCACAATTTTCCTCTCTGAAATCAGGTCCTAGCACATGCATCTTACCCAACTTACTTCAGTGAAGCTCCATGAAGACCATTTAATCTAATTAATTGTGCTTATTTGTAAGACCATTACAAGAACTGATGAATGTTAGAAACTTCTTATGCCATACTCACAGTTTTTAAAGTCTTTCTTAAGAAATGGAAAAGATATGTATGTTTTTTTAGAAAGAGATGGTTGCTATCCCTCTACTCTCAGCAGCTGTGATTTGTATTCATTCCAGATTAGCAGATCATATCATCACACAGAAGATACTGTCTTCTTCACTGCTGTATTTAATAGAAATATCTACAAATATCACAAAAAATAGATTACCTCAGTAAAGGAAACAAACATTTTCAAACAGCACCTACAATCAGCTAAGGCTCTTTTTAATTGATCTTCTCCACTTATTTCAAAACTAAGCAGTAAAAGTTAAGAGAATGATGTTTCAAAAGGTGAAGATACCACTCACAGCTTGTTTGTTTCAAAGCCATACAAGCTTGAGGAGTTCCTGCACTTCAATTCTTTATTATCACCTGCTCAGGTGATAATACCTACTGAAAACACGGCTCATTTCAGTGCAAGATAAAAGTTAGTATAAAATATCAATAACAACAAATCAGACCTTTTCCCCTTTACATTAAGCATGTTATCTACAACTTGATTGTGCTTCTTTTTTAACATGCAGTATAAATTTCAGTTTTTATATTCTGAAGCAACAGGTAGAATGGAACCTGGTTGTTCTTGCAAATATGATTGATGACACTGAAAGTTTTCTAGGAAATTCAGTGATGCCTGATCCTACCCAATCATTGAACTGCCACTCTAACTTGAATTTCTATCTAAAGGCTTATTTGGAGTACAGCTGAGAAACCTACCCTTCTCTGACTTCATTTAAAATGTTTCCAAGCAAACAAATAAGTAATACAAAAAGGCTTGAAACACATAGCCCTTCCTGAAGGAAACTCAAGCATCATCTGATGAGGCCCAGCATCATTTAGTTAAACTGTAGAGCTGTTGTAAAGTCTGCAAGCATCTAGTCACATGAGCTGGACAAAAGAAGACAACTTCATGAACTTTTCAGCACTTGTTTTATTAATTCTTTTCTGTCAGGTAACTAAAATTCTAGTTAAAAAAGAATAAGTCAAGAGTCTGAGATACTCAACAGAGATCCAAACCAACTTTAGTG
The DNA here is from genome assembly GCA_013400235.1 of Oriolus oriolus. Classification (NCBI taxonomy): domain Eukaryota; kingdom Metazoa; phylum Chordata; class Aves; order Passeriformes; family Corvidae; genus Oriolus; species Oriolus oriolus. Next base: position 168,011 of record VXBT01005814.1, on the reverse strand, counting down.
ACAGGAGATCTACTATAGATAGCATATTAATCCACCCATCCCATTTGGTGGCCTGTCTATTCTAAGACACATACCTGCACTCCTGAGATTGTCAGTTTAATACAGTATTAGGTAATACTCCAAAACATCCAGCCATATGTGAATCTCAGTCTGACAAATAAATGGATCTCCAAATGCTGTCACACTGGAATCTTTTGAATATCATTCTTTCTTACTTCTTCGTAGACCAGCTCATTATTAACAGTGCAAGTGTGATCCCTTCTCAACTTTATTTTCCAACTTTCCTTCAGTTCCTGTATTTCAGCCACACTGCTTTTCTACTTAGCTTCGATCTATACTGCAATTAATTCCAATTGTATCAATGTACTAAAATTGGGACATATCTTTTTGCTCAGGATAATCATGTTGAAAGGCACTTCTTTAACCATTTTAATGTTCTCCTTGATTTTCTTTCACAGCTCTATCTAAAGGCATTAACATGATGGGTCTTTTCCAAACTCCTCTTTAATCTTTGAATCAGGCAGCAACATTGTATCAGCGTGATCCCACAGGGTACTCACTACTTCAGCAGAGCAAACAGACCTGTTTGAACAGTCCCCTTTCAAGAAATGCTTCCTTCAAACATCTTTAAATCCTCCTAATATTATCTCAAGAACCATGCATTCTTCATTATTTTCACAGAGATTGAGAATAACTCATTCAAGTTTACCTCAGCCCTTGTTTATTTTCAAGCATCTTTTCCCCTTTGCTTGGTGGAGGCATCTTCAACCTGCTTCACCACAAAGTTCATTCAATGTTACCATTATTGCTGAGACAAAGAACAATCAGTGGACTCCAAGCCAACATCAACAGGATGTTTTAACCTCAGATCTTGCCCATATGCTGACAAGATATTGACATTTATTCTCATAAATGGGCTCTCTATTTTTATTAAAGATTCACAACATTAGAGGTCTTGGATCCTTAGCTGAATCTCTCATCTGACTCTCATTTTTCCTCTGCTTTTACCTTCTGACTCGTAGGGTTGGTCTTCTAACCCTTATTGCAGTCCTCTCCATGTCAGCTCTTTCTCTTCTGGATTTCCACCATCCATTTCCCTTATGCAGTTAGTTTCCTACATTGCTTCTCCATATTTTCTTCCTCGGTGGTGTGCTCGCCCATGTTTCAAATGTCAGTGACTGGCTCTTTCATTGCTAAGTCAGTACTGTCACCAAAAAGACAGGAAGTACACGGTTTCCCTGAATTACCCTGAACAAGCTCAGATTTTTCTCCTTGACTGTGTTTGGTGCACACCTGCTTTTTCACCCCTCTTCTATCACACCTGTGAATTGTCCCCACTCTCCTTCAGCAGCACACTACCTGAAACCTCCTCCATTATTTCCAGAGAGCGAGGGTGTATGTAGGAATACTTTCCCCCCTGCTTTTCCACAATAACTCCAACACACATTCTGTTTCAGTGCCATGCCTCAGTGCACTAATCACCTCGATGACTATTGAACTCTTATATCCTTATTCCCACTGTTCACAAAATAAAAGCAACGTTTCTGACCTGCCTGACCACTTCTTCCTCTTTGCTTGCCTTTGTGTCTGGCTGGTTTTTTTGCTTTAAGAAAATCCAAAACAAAAAGCCCAAAACCAAACCACAAACAAACCAATCCAAAATTTTGTGCCTAGGTCATCTTTCTTCCCTCCCAGAGAAGTGCATCACTTGTGGTCTGTGGTAGGCATCATTCTCCTCTGGCCAAGTTGCATAAAGCAGCATTGTAGTTTAAATTCATATTTCTTTCAGAAATTGATTCCTAAAGGCATGAATAATGTAAATATTACAGCTAAGCCTGAGACATGACAGTCAAACAACCTACTACTGAATCAACTAGTCCTTCAGAACAACAGTCATGTTCAAAAATTATTACAATGTTTTCCTTTACTTAGAACAGATCTGGCCTAGCAGACTGTCCTTTAGTTTGAGTGCAGTCTTTGAACAGGACAGGGAACAGCTTAAAATAATAAAACATGGGGTTGCTCAATTGAAAATTTTAATATGTCTGCATACTTCTGTATAATTCAGGTTGATGTATCCAGATTGTCACCGGGTGGTTGTATTAAACTGAGCGTAAAACTCATCTGTTGGAATATTTGAATACTCTTCTTCTTTAAGATAAATGTTCCTAGAAATAAATAAAAATTTTTTAAAATACATTAGTAAATGTTTTCTTGCTATTATACAGAAGTAGCCTGAGAAACCTAAAGAAGATGCAATGCATTAACACCCATAAATGCTCATAAATTATTAGAAATGGAATTTAATATAACTAGAACTTGTTCTGCAAAATATATGCCACATCTCATAGAGCAAACTTAGGTTTTTTCTTCCTGAAATATCCCTCCAAAAATCTCACAGTAAAAAAAACCTGAATTAACACAATTCCAAACTTTTGTTTTCATAATAAGAAGGCATCATGTATTGGAAATTCATTTGGAAAAGGTATGTATGAACCTGAGATTGGCTCAGCTGGTCAGAGCATGGTGCTAATAATGTCACGGTCACGGGTTCAATCCCCATATGGGCCATTCACTTAAGAGTTGGACTTGATGACCCTTCTAGGTCCCTTCCAACTCTGACTATTCTGTGATACTGTATTCATGCCCCGCCCCCCCCAAAAAAAAGAAAAAAAAGGAGCTGGAAAAATAGAACACCAAATCATTATGTTTGTTTTTCTTTTCCTGCACATATTATCTTCCTCCTTTCCCATAAGAGCAGACACAAGAGCTGCCCACCAAGACACATCCAGTGGTTAGTTAAAGAATCATCTAATTCTGTCATACATAATGGAAATGCTGTTTGTGTTGCTAGCTTAACCCTGAGCTATCACAAACTGGCATGTCTACTGGTAGTTCATCTTTTTTTGTTTCAGAAAACTAAGATAAATTAAAGAAATATGTACCGTTTTTCACCTGATAATTTTCTGCATAGCTAATGATATTTATTCTATATTTTGCCATCTATATAAGCAGTCTGTTGGTAGTGGAATGCTTTTAAGAATTCCAGATCCTAATTCATTTATATCAGTCAGTAATACTCAAAACCTACTCTTTGAAGATTGATTAAATAATACTGAAAAACACACTTCAGACTAATTGTTGATTTTTTTTAGAAGCATGAACTTGTAACAAGTGTATTTAAAAAGTTACAAACAGAACAAGTAAAAAAGCTCTTTGAAAGCCAAGCTATTGTGTTCGTAATGGTAAAGAGTTGTTTCTATTTGAAGAATGCTATTTTGGTACTTACTTTGCTTTCTGGTCCTGAGAGAGCTCTGCATTCACAAAATCTAAATCTCGGCGCTGTACCCGATTCTGCCGCTGCTGCTGCCGCTCCAAAAGCAACAGGGCTCTCGCAGTCTGTAGACGCTGCCTGTCCCATTCAGCATCTCTTTGGCGTTCCTGCTCTCTTACTCTCTACAGCAGTGAAAAAAATGCTTCATTTTCTCTTTCAAAAATGAAACTGTATATATAAAGTCTCATGGGTAAGTTAATCCAAACAAACTTGCTTGCCTTTATTGAACACTAGGGGCAGCATTTGAAATGGGGAGAAGGGAGCAAGGACTTCCAAACCAGGCAGAAGCAAGATACAACCAATGAAAGAGCTATTCTTTTCTCTCTGTAAAAACCCAGAGCAGCAAGACAGATTTTTTTTTTTTAATTCTTGTTAGCAAGAGTTGACAGTTCCTGAGGCAGGAAGTGCATAGACATCAGTATGGCTTATAATATGGCTAACTCGGTATAATAGCTGAGCCACAAACACCACATGAGTAGACTTAAACTGTTTTTTTCTCTGCCTCACTTCTTGTCTGACACCCCATTGAACTGAATCAAAAAATCAGGCCTGCAAAAAACTTACTTTTCTTGGTTGTACTCATTTTCAGTCAGCTTAATGACTTGAATGGGTTCACTTCAGAATAATAGGAGAGGCAGAAAAATGACGATCCTACCTTCAGCTTTAGTAACAGTCCTAGGTAAGACACAGTATAGCCTACAGTATTGTAAGGACTAAAATATAAAATCAAACACTATTCCTTAGCTGTCATAAATGTAGCCTCTGCACTGAGGCAGGCAAGTCACTCCCTACTTCACAATAGCTAGGCCTGCTTGACTTCATAGGAGACTAAATGTCTTCATTTTGACTGCCTGCGTCTGTACACCTCTAGAGCAGCAACTATTACCATTGTAATTCTATTCTACAGCATGGCTCGTAGTTGTGTGGGACTGCAGAAATGAAACTCCATCACATTTTCACATTCATGAACTTTTAGGCCTAAGAGATATGCATGAGCAAGGTCACTGGACCTGCTCTATTTGCCTTGCTTGGGTACCCTTGAGCGTGAGAACACTGTTTTGGCCTGCCCTGCTTTCACCTTCAGCTCCCAGATCCTCTTCCCCTATGGAGCAACCCACGTCTTGCAGGCAGCTTGTGCACTCTCAGGTCCTGAACTGCACCATGAAACCTGGGTCTCAGGCTGCACAGGACTTTGCTGCTCAGCTGGACCATCATGGACCATGCCTTAAGATCCCCTTGGCCCTGGGCTCCTCAGCAACCTTCCTCCCAGTCCAATTCCAGGGCTCCAGGCTACTCCATGACATCTCCCAGGTGCTTCAGAGGCACTGTATTCAGTTAGACTGATTAGGTTTGGATAAAAGCAGGGGAAAACACAGTCTCATAATGGCATGTCCAGGGCAAACAATGGTGTTTTTCTTCTATAAACATTGTCTATAGTATTATTACAACCAAGAAAACAGAAAATGCATGAAATGCATGTGAGCTTAAATACCAGTTTCTCCAGAGCTTGTTCCTTTTGAAATTGACGAATTGCCATCAGCTGGTCCTGATTCATTCCCTTCCATCGATCCACAAGCACATGATGTTTACCCAAGGGACCAATTGCTTGGTCAGGGTTTTCAGAAAGTAAGTCTCCTCGAAGGAGGAAGGTAATTTCATCCATGTCATCTTTTATTTTTTGAGCCTTTTCCAATTCATTTTTATGATCTAGTTCAGCAACCTAAATTCAGTGGAAAGAGAGAAGTGATGTTTTTTCCAAGAGAAAATATGAACCAAGGAGTGAAAAAATGTTAACACATAACAACAGATCTCTTTCCAACCTGCATACAGTTGTCAAAAGCATCACATACAAATACTGTGATCATTATCTTATTGGCCAAGATCAAAAGTCTAATATCAAAGAGTTCTTTAATGTTGTCATATCACATATAGCAAGTAAACTTGAGAAAAATAACTTTGTTTTATAAGAAAATTCAGAATTAAATAAAAAATAATTCCACATTTACCCCCAAGTAAATAACTAGTAGATATTTGGCAGACAGACACAGTATGGAAGAGATTTACAATCTCGAATCACTAGCCTGGATTTATGTATCACACACTGAATCTAGATGAAGAGCTTGGGTAAGCCCTCAAAACAGACAGACAGGAGATGTCCAATTAAAGTCTGAAGATGCAGCCTTGATTCTGTTTGCTGATATGAAATGCAAACTTGGATCATATTACCTGGATGTATCTGCAATACTGGAAATCACAATATGCATTTTCTACGGAAATCACTGCTCCTAACGTTCACTACAAGGTGCAGTCTCCTATTGAAAGGAAGTTTTCCTTTTACAATGCTCAAGAAACAAAATACAATGATTTTACTGTAACATAATTACCTTCCAAAGAAGAATTAGACTAAGTAAACAAATTTGAAGTAGAATGATAATCCTATGCATCATTCATTTCTAACACTGTCTCATTCTTCTGTAATGCATAAACTAAACTATCTGGAACAATGCCTGGTTCCAGGTTCCATCTGGACAGAGGACAGAAAACCTCCTGCTTGCTAGGACACACAGAGCACAGGCTACCAGACCTGTCTCTACACATCTGTCTTGACTGCAACAAATCAGTGGGTAATTCTGTCTCCACTTTGACCAAGATGTGCTGTAAAAAAAATCCACTGCATTGAGAATATTCACTTATGTAGAACAGCTCAGTACCTTTCTTGCTGATCAGTAGCTCACTGGTTGGCACATACATATTGGCAAAGTAGATGAGGACAAATGAAAACTGAAGGGTTTTCCATTAAGAAAGAGCAAGTAAAGTCTTCTGTGCCATATAAGGTTAAGTTGAACATGAGTAGGCAGAGTAACTAGAAGATATAAACAACTGAGAATGACATGACTATAGACACGTGTGAGAACTAGTTCCTCTGCATATGTTAAGGAAAAGAATCCTAACTGAGCAACCAGGATGATCTATGCAACCAGAGGAGACTGCTAAACTGGGATTATCTCTACATTTGTAGTTACAGACTTCGAGTTTGGATAACAGTGGTTGTCCCAAACATCAGGCCAGGAGACTGCTGGAGAGTGACTTCTGTTTACTCCAAGAAAACATGCAAAACCACCTGTCAGTGATGGGGCAGAAGAAACAACAACTAATACTAAGTACCATATCCTAGATTAATAAATTCCTTGGCTGAAAACAGCCCTGTGGTTTCCATTACAATAACAGAAGTATCTAATGTGCAAAGAAAGTTATAAAAGATTAATTAATTTTTTTTAAATTACACATTAGCTAAGCCACAATTCAACTTAGATGATGCTGAAAACCTCGTATTTAGAGACATCTACCACCCAACAGGAACATCAACTATAAAGCAAAAAAAGAAATGCCTACTTTTAGACAAATGGAAAACCTGAAGCAAATCAAATTTCACATGACAAACATCAACTTCAGATCTAGGAATCATCATCATCATAACATGGAACAGTACAGTAGGAATTAAAGGTCACTTTTCCATCTCTGATGTTAGTATGACTTTTACCAGAAGTTAAAAGAAATTTTTTTAATTCAAAATGTATTTCCCTGAATTGTTATTTTTTCCTCAAGAAGAGTCAATAAGAACTTGAAAGGAACCATGACATTACAACTTTTAAGATCCAAACCCCCAAAGATATTCAATCATCCAGTATTTTTGGAACACTGAACCAGAATATCTGGGTATGTACTTTTATCTTATTAATACTATGAATCAAGCAATCATTTGTAGTTTGGGAAAAGCTCCAGAGTAAATCATATTTAACAGAAAATAATTTTGAATGGATCTCACATAACTGCTGGCCTTGAAGCTTAAAATGTGTAATTATTATTTAGATCACTTTCTTAATGTCACTCCACTATGTTCTCACAACAGATCCAAACAAGGCACTTTGACACTGTAACTGAGACTTCTCATTAAGAGGGAGAGCATAAAATTTCCGAGCTGCCTGAGAATCTTACTGGAGGAAACTCCCAGCTTTATGCACAGCCATGCATGTCACATTACTATGCAATGATTAATGATAGGAAAGATATTAAACTCTGAAAACACATCAGATTCATCTTGTCCAGTCAAAGTCCTGCTGGCTTCACTATTTCTGGTCCAGGCCAGGTACCACTGGCCTCTTGCCTACATGAGCATAGCTGGCTCATGTTCAGCCACTGTCACCAGCACCCCAAGGGCCTTTCCTGCCAGGCACTTCCCAGCCACTGTCCTCGTCTTGGAGCTGTAGGGGGTTGTTGTGACCCAAGTGCAAAATCTAGAACTTGGCCTTTTTGAAACTTAGACCACTGGCCTGGGCCCATCAAACCAGCCTGTCCAGACCCCTCTGCAGAGCCTTCCTGCCCTCCAGAAGGCTTGGTGCCATCTACAAAGTGACTGAAGGTGTCCTTGATCCCCTTGTCTAGGTCATTGATGAAGATGACCCCTGATCCCTGTTCTGAGCCTTGGGAACACCATTGGTGCCTGGCCCCAGATGGATGCAGCTCCATTCCCCACCACTCTCTGGGCCCAGATGTCCAGCCAGTCTTTTACCCAGTGAGCAGCAAGTGCCCCTGTCCAAGCCATGAAGAAAATACTGTGGAGAACAGCGTCAAAGGCTTTGCTAAAGTCCAGGCAGACACATCCACAGCCTTCCCTCATCCACTGAGGGGGTCACTCTGTCCTAGGAGATCAGGTGGGTCAAGCAGGACCTGCCTGTCATAAACCCTGCCTGGCTGGGCTGATGCCCTGGTTGTCCTGCACGTGTTGCATGATGGCACTCAAGGGGATCTGCTCCATGACCTTTCCCAGCACGGGGTCAGGCTGACAGGCCTGTCATTCCCTGGATCCTCCTTCCAGCCCTTCTTACAGAGGAGTGTCACACTGGCCAACTTCCCTTCACCTGGGACCTCCCCGGTGAGCCAGCACTGCTGGGAAGTGATGGAAAGTGGCTCCATGAGCACTGCCACCAGCTCCCTCAGTACCCTTGGGTGGATCCCATCTGGCCCCATGGACTTTTGTGGGTCTAAGCTGCATAGAAGCTCACTGACCATTCCCTCCTGGATTATGGGAGCTTCATTCTGGTTCCTGTCCCTGTCTTCCAGCTCAGGGGGCTGAAGACTGAAGCAGAGAAGATATTAAGTACCTCAGTCTTTTCCTTATGCTCTGTCACTATGTTTCCCACCAAACAAAGGATGAGAGATTCTCCCTGCCCTCCTTTTGCTGCTGATGTATTTGTAGAAACATTTTTCATTGTCTTTGGCAGAAGTAGCCAGATTAAGCTCCAGCTGGGCTTTGGCCCTTCTAATTTTCTCCCTGCATGACCTCACAACATTCTTGCAGTCCTCCTGAGCTGCCTGTTCCTTTTTCCAAAGGTGATAAACCCTCTTTTTCTCCCTGAGTTCCAGCCAAAACTGTCTGTTCAGCCAGGCTGGTCTTCACCACTGGCTTGGCTTTCAGCACATGGGGACGGCCTGCTCCTGTACTTTTAAGATTTTGATTTTCAATTAACTTGGGCTGTCTATAAAAAAAACTATAAGACAAATGCCCCCCGAAAGGCTCAAGCAACATCTAAGGACTTACATGCTTATACAGCTAAACCAAAAAGTACCATACTTAATGTAGGTAATTCTAATGGGGTTTATTTTGATGTGACTAAATACACTTAAAGCTAAGCCACAACAAATATAGTTTAACAAAGCTAATAGCATTCATGTAGCCCTTTGAGCTGTATGTAGAAGCTGAAGAGAAAAAATCTCTCTGCATTAAGATGAAGAACTAGAGCATGACAGATAATGGTATTAAGACAGGTTCGAAAGCAAGGTCAGTAAACAACTAGGAGACATTGTACACAAATACCCATGAAGCAGCCAAAGTGCCAAAACCAGTGGTTGTGTAGAATTAATGTAAACAATAAGGACAAAAAGCTACTGTTAGCAATGTTTCCACACAAGTGCAAAGAAAAGCAGACAGACACAATAAGAGTATGGGAGGACTGATATAAACCAGAAAGAAGCATGGGAGGCTTTTACTGTATCCCAGTTTACTGGGTCAAAGCCCCCAAGTGACTGGGGAGTCAGCAAGCTGCCCACCAGTCAGCAAGCTGAGAACCAGGAGGGACAGTTTTGGCAGAGGATAACTAGACAGAGGACATCTAGATCCTTGGATCCTTTGTTCACTTGGCAAAGTGAATAAAATTTATCTTGTTCCAAGCTGAAACAACCTTGGAAGTCAGCTGCTAAGAAACCCCTGTGAAAACATCACTACTCATTCTGATTTTGTGCATCTTATTTTCCTTCTCTGTCTCCATGTTTTCTAAAAAACGAACAAACCAACTCAGTCTTAACTTACCTGGATTCTATTGAAATCTTTAGTAGCTGTACAAACAACACGCCTGCTTTCCTCTTCTTTTCTTTGTTCCTCCATAATCTTCCGGTCAAGTTCAACCCTAAACTTGTCATAAAGATCATCTAAATTAGATATAAATGAAATTTAGTCAATATTCATGGACATGATGTGCAATATGAGTTAACCAGGGGAAGAGGCAGGGGGGAGCTACAGATACAGTAGGCTAAATAACTATTTCCAAATCCTACCATCAAAGCCTTCCATCTTGGGATTGCAGGTGACCCATGACTCAGTTTAATATGTAACCTATCTTGTCTAAACAGTTAGTGTTAAAACGAAAGAAGTATGTTAAGTACTGCAGAAAAGAATGTTTCATGACAAGCTGGGAAAGAAAAATCAGTATTATTTTTTCTGCTCTAGGACAGTACAGATTGGACACTTTGGTCTGATGAAGTAAGCATACCAACTGGAGGCATAAACCAGAAATGAAACCTGGGTGATATTACAAACCTCACGTGCTATTAAATAGAGATTTCCTAGGAGAAATAGTGGATACATTAGAGCTTATAAAGTAAAAACTGCTCTAGTATTTTTAAAAGTTAAATATACCATAGGGTATACCACATTTTCATCAGATACATCACAACTTCAGAAAAAGATTAAAACTACATTATCTTTTTTGTTACCTGCCAGTTTTTGGTCAGCTAATGCATTTTTCCAGTCTTTCTGTTGCTGAAGAGACCACTCTCTTAACTGCTCCTTCTGAAACTTCATCCTCTGATCATAGTTTAAGTCTTCACCCACAAACTTCTGCATGCCAGATACAGTGCACCGCGGATCACTGTCTGAAACTCGAGCAGGTCTGTCTTTCTTTAGGGCTTGTGGATCATTCAGGTCAAATTCACGTCTTGTTTCTGGCTTCTGAAAATTCTTGTGAAATTCATTGAGAGCCTTATTCAGGTCTTTGATTTCATTTTTCTGTCGTTCTTCTAGCAGACACATGAGCTTGTCATTTTTCTTCATGTAATGAGCTAGACAAAAATGAACACAATGAACCTCAACTCTTAGAGGTGCATAAATCATTGAAGTGCACACATAAGATGAAAATAAAATTTTCAAGATGAATAAACAGAATATAAGTCTTCAAACTGTTACGCCATAGGAGAGTATTTCATCTATAAGTATCAGCCCAGCAAACACTCTCATGTTAGTAATATTTACTTACGAAATATTTTCAGCTTTTTAGGTATAAATTATTTTATTATTGTTACAATGAAATATATGCATGTGAAAGAAATACAATAATAAGTACTAGAACTATGAGGCTTCGTTTGGTGAAAACCTGCAGGAACACAAGAAATATACTGTAAATCAGTTGTTCCCACTTAGTTTACAGCTACAGCTGAAATACATTGTTGCTTGTCAGGAAGCAAACCAAAGCTGGGCTCCAACGGAAAGGAATATAGGTAGCTCTTCCATAGTTCCAAAGATTTTTCTAACCATAGCTCTAAAATCATTGGCTGGCATTAAGTTTTGAACAGCTTAATAACTCCTCCCCATTTAATTGAAACTAAATCACTTACAGCATTTTTAAGAAAAACAAACAACAAAACTCCTACCCAACTAGCCATTTTAGTTATTTAAATATAATTTGCTAGAAAGATAATTTCCTCTTTTGCCAGGCTCCACATTGCTGCTGGTAGTTTCCCAAGAGTCAGACCCTGAGAGGTGTATTTTCCAGCCAGGGAAATCACAAGCAGCTGTAGTAGAAGCACAGCACAGGAGCTGGCAGCTCCATTTTAGCTCCTCTTAAGGCACACAGAGAGCTCAGGCTGTGGGACCTTTTCACCTGATAGCACAGGAAAGCATGCCAAGCACAGAACACCACAAAGGGTGTCAGGGCACAGCATGAAATATTTGTGTGGCTGCATGCTCCAACTCAGCAATGGCTCCTCTTATCACCTTACCGTACATGACTCATGCTTCCAGCAATAATAATCTAGAGAGGATTCCACAGAATCTATATATTTTATGAAAGAATGGCCAGACAGAACATGAGCTCACTCTACAAGAAAGCAACCAAAACAGATTAGCCACTACTATACTGAAAATGACAGTGATAATTAATTCATTTTTTAAAAAAATCCTCCTGCATATTCAGGTTTTTGAATGATGCTATTTGTCAACAGCTTTTAAAAGAAAACACTGAAATTTCTGGCCTATTAGGCAATGTATCCCAGTTTAATCATGTCAATATAAATCTTAAGCAAGGAAAATATATACTATGCCAATATAGGTGTATGAACATAAATAGGACATAAATTGGATGACTGAATTTAGAGATACATGGAAGGATAACAGAAACCAGGAAATAGTTTAAAACATTTAACTATTCACAGAAATATCACAGTATCTATGAATATACCAAATTTTTCATGTTGTGCCTTTTCAACGGCTTCTTGAAGTTTCCTCTCCTTGACCTGCGCATCCAATGCATCTTTATCAATCTATTGAAATGAAAAAAAACAGCAGCTCTTTAGGAGATACTGCGTTTGAACAATTAAAACAGGGATTGTCAAGCTACACTGACTCACAGTGGTACAAGATAGATATAACCCCACTAGCAAGACTACATACACATTACAAATGCAGGTAAAAAAAAATCCAGAAACAGAAATATTCTTGTTTATTTGTTTTGTTTCAATAATGATAGGTATGCTCTTGCATCTGATCAGATGAAAACACCACATTTATATGATACATAGAGGTACAAATATTTTCAGCTGCATTACACAGAGTATGTTTTCCCCATTACAGCTGGCAATTTTAGTGTACTGTTCTGCTTTCATTTGCAAAGCAGGTAAGTATTTTAACAGTCAACATGACAGGAAGTTGTAATAGTTCATATTTGAAAAAAAATACAGAAGGTTCACTACAAGAATGGAATGGAAACATTTCCAGTCTTAGAGATAAATGCACTGCAGGGTACATGATCTGCGATGAGCTGACAGATATGGTACAGAACATCCACATCCATGGGGAGTGGGACCTAAGCAAGGGATAATACAGGCCACATCATCAAATGGGAGCAGACACCTCCATTTTAGGCAAAAGAACATGGCCCCACATTTGTTGGCAGATGGTGGCAAATAGGCAGAAACATGGATTTTACTTCTTTTTTTTTTACTGTCAAGTCACTTAATGTCTTTAAAAAAATTGTGAAAAATACAATGACAAATCTTCAAGAATATGGTAAACAATTTTGATAGTCTTTGTGTAAAAACTATTCAGATGAAGACAGAAACAGATCATGGCTGAAAATACACGTTTAGTGCTGTAAAGGACAACTGACAATAGCAATCAGACAAAGAGGTAAGTTTGTAAGCAAGGGTGAAACCATCAAGAATTCTATCCTCCGAAAACAATGGTGTTGTGGACACTAAATATCAACTCTTTCAGAGGTCTCACTGGGGAAGCCAAGCTGTCACTATAACTACAGGAAATACTGTTAAGAGAAATTCAATACAAGTTCTTAGTATTCTGGCAATAATAGAGGTAGGTCAGTGTATCAACTTGTGTTACATTATTGGTTCTCTCCTCTTCAAAACACTTTCACTCAACACAAAAACATCCCTAAAACAGACATCCCCAGTCATATAAAACTACAAGTTTCACTTTAAAGTGTTTAAATAAGAAATCTACAAACAGTTTGAAGCAGCTAATTTCTAAACTAGTTCTATTTATGTATAAAGTTCACATATAAATTGAAAGTAGTTGCTCATTTGGATTACTCATCTGAACAGAAAAATCAGTGATTTACCAAGGATAAATTCTTCAATCTGTAAGTGAAGAGGGCAGTATCTTATGTTTCCATTACTCAGATGACAAAACAGATAGAGAAGTCAAAGTAATAATAAAACCAGTAATAACCACAGAAAAAAACCCCAAAATCTGGGTTTCCATCCTGCTTTCCAGTATATTACCTCCATGTTTTTAAACTATTCAAATCCTGCTTTAGGATTTCTGGTTTCTAAGTCAAATATTGTCTTGATTTTTAAATTTTCTCAGAGACTGCCACTCAGGTAAACTGGTCAGAGAACAGAAGCAAAGAATCTAAAAACCACACAGAAATACTGATATAGAATATCTCTGAATGGATTTCATGGCTCTTTCTGGTTCAGACCTGACCTAACTTCAAAGCATAGGAACAGTCCCTTCTGTCAGCATCATTGTTCAGGTACACTGAATGATGTTAAATCAAAATACACTGTTAATCAAAATTCCCCATATGAGCTCTCCTTCATTTTAGATGTTTGTCTTATGCAAACAGATCTATCAAAACCTGCCTGAGTCACTTCTGCAAAACAAGTCAGTTCTACAAAAGCATTTAGGTAAAACCTTTGGATGGTGTACTCCAGTATGGCTCAATAAAACACACCAGGATATGTTAGTTGTCAGCTATTTCATTAACTGAGAATTTATGGTTTGCACTTCATTTTCAAGGCTCTAGAAAAGCCAGTTTATAGAGAAAGTATGTGCTTCTGATGAAGAAATTTCAAGTATCTTAACCCATCCCACAACTGCTAAAAAATGTTATTAGCTCCTTCCACTTAAGTATATTGTTGGTTACTGTGTATGTCGGGATGCTGTACCAAGTGGACACACCTGTCATGTTCGTTAAGTGGGAACTGCTAATTGCTCTGCAGCTACAATGACTCTTGCATAAGAGTGACAAGAATAAATTCAAGGCCTTGTCAGAGATAAGGTAAAGACATTTTTCCACTGACTTGAGACATGTTTCTGTACCTGAGAAAAGAGGATCCAATTGACATCTGTTGCAATTCTACCAGTTCAATGAAATCACCTCACAGCTCTTCCTCTTCCCTCCCTGCACGCTCACAGAATCTTAATGTGGGCCTTTGGACATATCACAGGGAGATTCAATATACTATTGCATCCAAAGTCAAATAGGTATAGAGCACATCATTCCCTCACGTTCAGTTTGCAAATGGCACAGTGAACTCTGGAGAAGATCCACCAGCCTAAAGGGTGTTCACATTTACACATCCACGCCAAGAAAAATCAGACACAACAAGTAATTACACATACATAAACAAGGATGGATATATCTTATTTTGTCTGATGCAAAATACTGACTAGTTGCAGGACCCTTACGGCACTAAATCTCTCACAGCATCAATTCTAGTGAGATCCAAGCAGACAAGGGCAGTATCACAGAGCAGAGAGATAAAAAACAATTACTTGTTTCACCCACATTGCATGAGCTGACTCTAGAAGCTCTTGGCTTCCCTCAAAGTACAACAACCCACAATAACTCCTACACAGAAATGCAACACAGGGCTTGATCTCTGTGCTGTTAGGGGGCAATGACACCTTGCCCTCGAACCCAGAGCAGCGAGGCACAAGTACATACAAGGAGCAATGGCCATAAAGTAAAACACAAGTTTTGCCTCAACAGGACGAAGAACCTCTTTCCGCTGAGGGTGGCAGAGCACCAAACAGCTGTCCAGGGAGGTCACGGAGTCTTCCCCCCTTAAGATATTGCAAACCCACCTGGACACGTTCCTGTGTCACCTGCTCTGGGTGACCCTACTTTGCCGGGGTGTTGGAGTGGATGATCTTCAGAGGTCCCTTCCAGCCCTAAAAATTCTGTGATTCCTTTCACCACTGACTTTAAACGCGATTCTAAATCTGGGCCCTCCCTCCCTGCCTGCTCCCCCTCACACACACACGAGGAGGGGTCACTGGGGTACCGCTCCTGGCCCGCCCGGACCGGCTCAGCCGCCCCCTCCCTCCCTGCTTCGCCCTGGGGGTCGCCCCCACGTTAAGCCGTTCTCCTCAGAACTCCTGGGACCGGCGGGGGGACACGGCGCCTTCCCTCCCTTCCTGCCCGCCCTCACCCCTATAGTGCGGAGCCGTGCGTTGAAGATGCGGCCCCGCCGCAGCAGCTCCCGCCGCCGCCGGCCCTCCAGGGCGGCGGCCTCCTCCAGGTCCCGCTGCGGCCCCAGCCTGCTCATGGCGACGGGAGGGAACAGCGGGACGGCGGGGCTGGAGTGAGAGCGGTGGCCGGGAGCGGCGGCGTCCAGCCGGGAAGCAACGCGGCCCGTCGCGATGGGAACGGGAGCGGCGGTGACCAGCCGGGACACAAGGCGGCCCGTCGCGATGGGAACAGCAGCGGCGGCACCGCGGGGCGGGGCCGCTGCACGAGGCGCGCGGGCTGTGAGGGCGAGGCGGGGCCTCCCGTCCCTTTGAGGCAATAAACTTGTGGAATAGTCGCGTTGGTGGGGGTGTTTTGTCTGCCGATAGACCAACTGGTGAAATATCCTCGCCGACTCTTTGAGGGGGTTGAGGTGGGGAGCTCAGGAGCTCCCGGCTCCCCGTGGGGATGGGTTACCTGAAGCTGCTGGTGGTGAAGGACTTTAAGTCGTGGAGGGGGCAGCAGGTTATCGGTCCCTTCATGAGGTTCAACTGCATCATCGGGCCCAATGGATCAGGTAGTGTGGGTGGGTGCGTGGGTAGGGGGCAGCCGCTCCATGAGCTGTCAGCATTGAGGGCTCAGTTTGGTGGGGTTTAGCCTCACGGACCTGCTGAAAATCTCCGTGCACCTGAAGGGGTTGCAGCACAAATGAAGCCTTGGAGGCACCTGCTCTGTAATTCTTAGCTGAAAGTGTATGTTCTTCCAGCATGGAAGGGCAGGAGCAGGCCGGGGGGAATGGGTGTTGATGGAATTTTAATTTCGAGTTGACTTGGTGCTTTCCAGCTTAAGCAGAAAGCCTGGTTTGCAAACAGCACACCTTGTCTTGGCCACCCCAGCTTACAAAGGTCACATAAAGATGGTTTTCTTTTAATACTCCGGGCTGTACCAGTGGAAACCTGCTTCTTGATGGGAGTCTGTAGGTTTTTACCACTTACCCCTCCGGGAAGGGGAGAGCGGCTCTGCAAGATGGCGGCTGCCGTGAAGCCGGGCTCACACGAGCAGGGGTTCGTAGGTGCAGGAACTTCTTAAAATTTGATCGCAGCTTCAGAAAGCTCCATTCAACAAAGGGGATTTAATCTTCTGTTTGTCAAAGTGATAGGAGGTGAGGGCTGTCTTAACAGAGCAACAAGGATGGGTTTAACATTTCACTTTAGTTTCCCCAGTCTGTTAATAATTTAATTTATAATTCAGATTTTTAGAAACTTTAGTTTCCTCACTTACCCGATTGAAGTAAGATCTGTGAATGTGAGTTGAATATATTTAGCATTGTTGTCATGTTCTTTATCATCCTATCCCTGCTCTTCTGTATTGTAAAGTCTCAGAATTATGATCCTTTTTCCAGGTGCTCTTTCAGTTAAATCTGAGTACATTTTATAGATTAATCCAGGGAACAAAGGGTGTGAATATTATTTAATCCCTGAATTAATGGTGTGAATATTATGTAATGCCTGAATTGAGTATTTTTATTTCTCTGTTTTCTTCCTAGTGTTCTTCCTTTTCTGTTACTTTTAAAAATAAGTCAAAAATATTGTCGAAGTAGCAAGGTTGAAGGCTGAAAATAATTAAGCTGTCAGCAGAAATGCTCACGACTAAAGGGATAAAAAAAAAAGAGCATTCTAGTAGGAGGATTTTTGTTGAAGGACAATGACCAGAGAGCTTTGTTGCTGTGGTGATTGGATCTGGGGAAGTGCTTGTATTCTTCTGGAGACTGGAGTTGCAGTGGCAAAGTTGGGGATGGAGTGCTCGTGCAATAAACCTCCCTGACTTCACTCCAGAAAGCACACTTCCAAGGAAGGAGGGTGATGTGGCACACTCTCCTCTAGAGAAGCCTGTGTAAAAACAAGACTTCTTCAATAAGGTTGAACAAGTAAATCAGTTTTGTCATAATTTTTATTACATACAGGCTTACTTTCTGCTGCCAGTGTGTTACATCTTAAAAATGTGTTTGTTATGTGCAACAGCTTTTCCTCAAAAAAATCACAAAATCATGGAATGGTTTGGGTGGGATGGGACCTCAGATCTCATCGTGTTCCAACCCCCCTGCCATGGGCAGGGACACCTTCCACTATCCCAGGTTGCTCCAAGCCCTGTCCAACCTGTCCTTGAACACTTCCAGGGATGGTGCATCCACAGCTTCTTTGAGCAACCTGTGCCACTATCTCACCACCCTCACAGGGAAGAATTTCTTCCTTAAAGAATAAAAAATACATAATTAGAAGTAGAATTTATAAAGAATTCACAATTCTGCACATTCTTTAACTAATTCTTAATAAAATGCTTCCATTTATGTCGTGAAAAAATGTCTTGGTTTTTTTTTTACTTTTCAAGGGAAATCTAATATAATGGATGCCGTTAGCTTTGTGATGTGTGAAAAGACATCAAATTTGCGAGTTAAAAGCGTTCGAGAACTTATTCATGGAGCACATGTTGGAAAACCTGTTTCTTCTACAGCTAGTGTGAAGATAATATATTGCGAGGAAGATGGGGAAGAAAAAACATTTTCAAGGGTTATCCGTGGTAGGTAGTAGATTCTGCTGCATGTACTGTCTTATTTTCTGATCTGTAAAGAAATGGAGACCAAAAATAACCAAACTGGAATTTCAGATGCCCAATATAATTTCATAGTTGGGCAGATTAGTATAGTCCTTCAGATAGCATTTTAATAGTGATAGAAATAAGAAAAAACATATAGGGTTTAATTAGGTAAAAAATTAAACAAGTTATCGTGTGTTCTTTGCTCGATGCCTGCCTCTAGATATTTCCTTGGGATCTGTAGATGAAGTAGGCTCTAGGAAATGGGGTCTGACACCTTGCTGCAGGCATGAGCACCATAAGCGTGTCTGTTCCTTTAGAAGGTACTAAAACTAGAAACTAGAGTTTTCAAACAGAAAAATTAAATTACTGAAAGGAATAAATGAGTAATTGAAATCTATTGTCTTCTTTGAGAAAATTGCTCGGTTAAATTATTCCACTAGTTTATAATTCAATTTTTTTTCCAGTGGATTTTTTGTTGTAGCCTTTTTCAGCAGTATTTTTTTTCCTTTCCTCCTTTAGATAGTTGTTCTGAATTTCTTTTTAATGACAAGCCTGTCAGCCGATCTGCATATGTATCTGAGCTTGAAAAAGTAGGCATTCTTGTCAAGGCCAGGAATTGCCTTATTTTTCAGGTGAGCATTCAAGGTACTTTGAAAAGAAAGCAAAAGGTTCTTAGGTTATTTCATAGAATACACCGTTAAGTACTGTCTAAAAATGAAGGCACCCTTAGCTAACTACAAGGCAATATATTTTTTCCTAACTTTGGCCGAGAACTACAAGACTGCAAAATACACGTGATGGGGTTTGTATGTACGTACATACACTAGTAGAAAGGAAGCTAATCTGGTAGAAGTTGAGTGCTTATGTTATTCACAATATATAAAAAAGTATGGGTCTGTATAAATGCTTAGTGTATTCAATTGTAGGAGTGCTAGGAAAAAGTAATTTCATCTTAAAAGACTCCTATTAGTAAAGATGCATGAAAATATAAAGGACTTTTTTGTTGATATTGAGGGGTTGAAAATTCTATTCAGCTATTAGTTTCCAAGAGTTAAATGACATAGGCCTTAAGCTTTTGCTGAATTAAGTGTTTCACGAAGTTACCTTCCTTGGAGTTGCTGATGAAAATTCCTAAGGAAGAATGGATATTTCCCTTTTGCAGAAACATTTATAGAAACCTGAGTGGCCAGGTGATACTCATTTTGGCACTAAATTTTTCCTTGGGTTCGAATCTAGGTGCATTTTCACCAACTGTGTTAATCGTAAATATATACAGAGGTCAGTCTGTACTATATGCTCCTAAATCCGTAAGTCATCAGAATGATTTACAGTGCTGCAGAATTTATTTTCAATTTTGGTTCAGGGAACAGTAGAATCAATTGCAATGAAGAAGCCGAAGGAGAGAACTCAACTTTTTGAACAAATTAGTAATTCATGGGAATATGCTGAAGAATATGAACGAAAAAAGAAGAAAATGCAGCAAGCAGAACAGGATGCACAGTTTAATTATAACAAGAAAAAAAGTGTGGCAGCAGAACGCAAACAAGCAAAGATGGAAAAAGAGGAGGTAACTTCAAGTTACTCCATTTTTTCATGCTAAGGTGCCAGATTTTGCATCTCTTATGAACTTCAATAACATTTTAAAAAGCACAGCAAACCAACAAAACGAACCCACAAAGTTCTGTTGGTTTTAGTCTAGTATTTTTTTTCAATATGGCATAGTATATAATAATTTAGTACCATTTAAAAAGGTAGATGAATGCACATAATCTAAATAAAAGAAAGCATAGGCTTGCCAGTATAATTGATTAATTTAAGTATTGACTTAAATATTTTAATTTTATGATTAGTGAACATTACTGGAATTATAGCTACATCATCTTGTATGTCATTTTACATCACTTAGGCCTTGAAATTAGACTGCAAATGATGGAAAATAGTTTTTATGAACTATAAATTAAATTTTAAATTGGTAGGCAGAGCATTACCAGATGCTAATCAAGGAACTGGATGAAGAAAGGATACAGCTGCAGCTTTTTCAGCTTTATCACAACGAGAAAAAAATTGACTTTCTGAAGAACAGTTTGGATGAAAAGAATATGGAGGCTTATATCAAGAAAGAGTCTCTTTCTACAGCAGAAGATTCATTTAAAGCCAAGAAAAAAATGTTTGGGATGCTAAACAGGGACCAACAGCATATGGAAAAAGAAATGAAGTAGGTTTTCCGATCAGATTCTGTGATAGTTGAATTAAAGCATTATCTGCACTGGGAGTTGCTTGGCAGGTGTGCATTTCCTGGTAAAAATTTGGGTGGTAGCCCAGTGCTATGGAAGCCACCTCCTAGCAGTTCACTGAAGTAAGATCTAGAAATGGTTTTCACCTCCTGTACCATGCCTTGATACATCTTTCATTATATAAATACTTGTTTGCCATTAAATTTTAGGAGGTTATGTTTCACTTCTTAAATTACTATTTTCAGTGGATATTAAAAAAAAAAATCCTCTGTGGGCATACTCACAGTGTAAGCCCCAACCTTACAGTTTAAAACTGATTGTTTGCATTTGTGGTTGGCAGGGGGGAGGGGGTGTCTTTTCTATCTTCCCTCTCTCCCCTTTCCCTGTGGCTTTGTTGTTTTGCCTGTGTTTTGTGGCAGTTGGTTGGGGTTGGTTGTTTTGGGTTTGTTTTTGGTTTTGTTTTTTAGGACTTTGGAAGCATCACTGGTTCAGCAGAGACCCCTCTATATAAAAGCAAAGGAAAACACATCCTACCAAATCAAGAAAGTAGAAATGTCTAAAAAATCTCTAAGGGATAAGGAGAAATCCTGTGATAAGGAAAAGCAGAACATAAAAGAGCTAGAGATAGAACTGAATGATATTGAGAAGGCATGGAGAGCATTTGAGGAGAAAGCTGAAGAAGAGAGAATGCAGAGAGCAGCAGATATTGAGCTGGGAGAAAGTCAGGTGAACCAGGAGGCCCAAAAGTACTGTTTATTAAAGAAGTCCAAAAATACTCCTGATTGCAGGGAAACTGTTATTTCACCAACGACCAAGTGATTTCTAGTGATCTTTTTGCCCTTGAGCTCCAACAAAACCAAAATTCTAAGTTTTATTTTATTTAGGCACATGGTACATTGTGGGAGGGTAGGACAGAAAATGTATGTAATTTGTCAGGGTCTCAGGGTGAGTGATTTTTGGGAACTGGCTTTTCATCTGAGATATCAGTTAGGGAAAGCCAGTGAAGACAGAAAAGTGAACCAGACCTGATAGTACACATACCATCTGCTGTGGGTCTGAGTCTGAAAGTGGGGTAGCTCATTTGAGAAGGAAAGGGCTACATCCCTTGACAGTAAATTCACTTTGGAAGAAGCTGTCTTTGCAACCATATGGCCACAAATGCTTGTAAAACTACGTGATAGCTTTCTTCCACTGTCTCCTCCTTAAAATAGTTTCTGATCAATTAATGGAGAACCTGCAGGGTTATTACCTTAGTTTGTGAATCTTCCTGCTCTGCACTTTAGAGGTATTTGGTCAGTTAGTTATCACTTAGCAGAATTGTTTAAAATATTTATATTTCAGTTACTAGATGAAATTTTTTAACAACATGAGAATGCTGAAAATATAAATACAAAAACTTGCACTAATTTTGAGCTATGCAAAAACTGAGCATTAACCTTGAGATTGAGTGGGAAGTACTACGAACTTCCCTGAATAATAAGAGTAATAAAAAAGGCTAAAAAAATACTGTAGGCAAGAACTATTAGGTGTAAGCTTTGGATTGAATCTTACTCTAGAAAAACACAGCTTGTTATAATCCAATTGGTAGCTAAAAGAGTCTTCTGGAGAATTGGGTAGTTTTCATACTTTTTATTATGATAAAGTTAGTGAAATTACTTAAGGCTGTAACAACGAGTCTTCTCACTTTCCAAGGAGTGAATCTTTTTTTTATTTCTTTTTGTGCAGTTAGAGCGGTACAAAGAGCTAAAGGAAATGGCGAGAAAGAAAGTAGCTACACTAGCTCAGCAGCTAGAAAAACTTCGTTGGGAGGATAAAGGAGATCAAGAAAGGCTGAAACTTAATCGGAGGAAGAAAAATGAAATTGAGGTATTTGTATCAAACTAGAATTAGGTTTTCAGGAGAAAAGTGTCTCTCTGCCGTTCCCTCTGGTATAACTGTCTATATAATCATGTTCAATGCTTTGATGTAATCAAATCCTCGGCAGAGGAGGTATATTGCAAGTGTTAGCTCAGTTTCCATGTTGCACCAGGTTTGGCAAAACGGCCTCTAAATTTGTTCAGTAATTGTTTGCATGGGCCCACACTGAGGATTTGGTTTGAAAGCTTTGGCTCTGATATTTTACAGTTACAGTCAGAACACTGGCTTAACTGTCTTCAGTTTCTGGTTTTGTGAGTGTAGCCTTTGTGAGATGTCCCACTGCCGTTGTTTGTGTGTATGACACTCGCACCCTGCAGAGGTATATTTTGATCACAGCTGCCTTTTTGTGGAGATGGTTTTAAGGTCAGTTGTGTGTAAGAATGTGTTGTAGTTGGAAAAATCTCAGTGTCCACTCTTTCCTTGCAGTTCAGAGGCAGCTGTTTTGTGTGAATACACTTGAAGTCATTTTGATTCTGATATCTTTTATCATTTCAGATCCAAACACATAACGATAAAATACACACATTTTTCACTCTGGCTTGGCTACTGTGCCTGATGTTTGCTTCTGATAGAAGTGAAAAGAGCAGAATCTCAGCTGATGATCTGTGTTTTGCTGGAAACATTGTCCTGTTAGGTGGTTTGGCTTTTCTGGTTGGTTTTTTTTCAAACTCTGCTAACTTGCATTTTTATCACCTACTAAGAAGTTAGAGAGGCAACATGCATTTCTTCAGCATTTAGTTACAGAGTCAAGATTGAGGGAGACTCCTGTTCAGAAAGCTTAAAAATGCATCATATGAGACTTTCCAAGTGATAGAGTTCCAAACACCTCATTCTTGTACATATAAACTTGCTTCTGTGGAAAAGTCTATCTTTTACTCCATAGTTATGAGGATATAAAGTTATCCTTACCATAATAGCTAAGCTAATATTTGTACATCCATGTTTTCTTCGTAAAATACTATTTCTTTTTCACTTTCTAGTTATCAAGAAAATGTAGTTAGTATCTAGAAGTGAAATAAATTCCATTGCCTGTGCTTCTAAAACTGAGCAAGTCCCATTGTGTTGTTGAGAGAGGAATAAGGAATACTTAAGAGTGCATGAAATACGAATATGCAAACACTGAAGTGGGTGCATGAAGAGGTTAACTCTCTATCCCTAGAACTGTTTGAAAGGTCACAAGGATTTCAGGAGTTAAATGAAGGCATAATAAACTGTCTAGGTAGCAGTATTTTTCTTCTTCACTTGCTTCAGTTAATGTGTTTTTATTAAATTTGAGCAATTGAAAATTCTTGTTTTACCACTGGTGGGGTTTTTTACTACGATGTTTTGTATCAGTTTGGAAACTGTGGTCAACTTCTTTGGAAAAAACTATTGATGCAGGGCCAAGAATAGCACCTTTTCTGTTTTAAGACTTATAATTTCCTGGCTCTTTGTTTAAAGTTTTTTTTATTTGTTGGTGTCATGATTCTTTGTGTTGAAGAGGCTTTCCCTAAACTGTAGCTAAACATGGAAAATCCAGTAATGGCCTTGGTAAAATAATTTCCCTATATTATTTGTTCAGGTGCAGTTTGGCACCTACGATAGCAAAAGGGATGCTGTTGCTTCACTGTGAAATACCAATAAAGAAGAAAAGTTCTATCTCAGTACTTGTTCTGAACGTAGAACTGTATATCTTGTTACAAAACTGTCATTTTGCTCTGGTTTATTTTTAACACATTCTATTTGTGACTGCATAGGAGACAATAAAACAGACTGTGGAACAGGTAGAAGAGCATGAAAAACGCATAGAGAAGCTGGAAGAATATGCTAAAATATGCACGTATGTGTAAAATATGAAAAGCTAACTAGATTTCTTGGGTATTAATGATTTTCAAAACATAGGTTTCTAATTCCTTCTAATTATTTTCTTTGAAATTTTAATAAGAACTAGAATACTTACTAATTCTTACTAATTTTACTTAGTGTTTCAGTTACTTTAGCTGTCAAAATAAAGTAGGAAGTATGATGACTAACCCATATTTTGTTTGAATCAGTCCTATAATTCTAATTTCTCACAGGGTGTGTCACTATGGGTATGGGGCAATTAATGGACAAATTCTGAGCAAGAAAACAGGACAGTTTTGTAGTTGCGCTGCTCTAGAAAGCATTCATATTTACATTGTGTATTAGCACAACTCGGTTCTTGCCTTCTGGGTCTTGTCTTCTGCCTGATATTTACTCCTTGTGAGGTAAGGTGACCGCAGAATGACCTGAATTTATACTGAAAGTGTGTATAAATGAAATTGTGAATTGCTTTTTATTTTTGCTTCTGTTCTTCAAAGAGGATCGTTAACAGAAAAAAAACAGCAGGAGGAAGTGCTGGCTAAGGAAATTGAGAATGCAACAATACGAATGGCTGAAGTGAACGAAGACTTGAACAAAATAGTTGGTGAACTGCAGAATGCCAAAATTGATTACCATGAAGGACGGCGTGAGCAGATGAGAGCAGAGATCTTGGAAAGTCTCAAAAGGCTATATCCGGATTCTGTGGTAATGGAATGTCCTCATTTAAATGGTTTATTTTAGAGTTAAGACATGAAAGTTCTGCGTTAGAGTGAGTAAGCAGATGGAGTAAATTGGACAGTCTGGAATATCCTTTTGAATTTTGTGCTTGCTTGAGTGTACTTGGTGAAATAGTATTACTGGAAGAATTGTAGCATGTACTGTCATTATTTTTCACAGGTTCCGGAAATAAAGGGATTACTGCTAGCATCAAATAGTAATTTTGATCTCTTGTGTGATTTAGTGGTGTTTAGTTAATTCATTTTTTCCTTATTGCTTTCTTCTGTCCTGAAACATATTTTTGAATTTGTTATTTTGAACAAATGAATGGGAAGGTTAGCCATGAGACCATTTATTCCAAATGAATACTGCTTCTGAAAGACAATTTTTGTATTATCAAATGGTCTGTCTTTGCTTATAAGTTAGCATATATTTAGAAATTTTCCTAAAATTACTCTTCAGCAATGCCATTAAGGGTTTTGTATATTGATCCTGAATTGTCAGCAGACATTAACTGGTTTGTAAAGCATCTTTACATCTTTTTAGTGATGTCAAAAAGATATACTCCAACACTGAAAGCCATTTCAAAAAGGAGTTTTTTAATAAATATAATCAATTAAATAGTTGGCCTCTGAGTATGACTCAGAGTAATCAGTCGTTTTTGATATACATAGTTATTTGAGATGTACAAGGTGGCAGTCTTTTTTTTAAAATTTTTTTAATGTTTACTCAACTTTCAAGTGTTGCCATAAGAACATAAAAAGTAAAATGTTTTCAGTGTTCTTTGCTTCTTGGTCTTCTGCAAAAACCTCCTTAGCATATGGCAAGCATCTGATCCTGTTGTTTTCTCCAGAGAGTAAGAAACTTGCTTTTCAGCTGCTCTTCAGAATTTTTCCATCCAGGGTAGCAAGATGGTGCAAAAAAATCAAAGACTTGATTGCCTTATCTCTTCTTGCTCACTCTTTGTTTTATATCCCTGTTTGAAAATAACTGGATCAGATGATGATGCCTTACTGGCTTAGGGAACGGTGGTGTTGAGGAATATTCTGTCATTTTCCTGTAGGAACTACAAATTTAAGAGTACTTGGGATGGCTTCTAACCAAAATGAGAAGTCAAATTTGTTACATAAACTATCCTGTTCCATGAGGGCTTAGTGCTGCCTGGTTCAGTTATGCTTGTTCCTGCAGCATTTCTCCCAGCGCCACCATACTGAGGCAACAGAGTTGTTTCTGAACTGCTCCTTAGTGCTCGGGTGTACGAATTCCAGATGAGCGAACACAACCTAAATCATGGTTTTAGGATGGAAGGGTCAAGACACATTTTGTCTTCTGGTCTGCTGGCAGAACTGAAGAAAATCTGTGTCAGTCTTCTGGATTTCACGGGCAAAAATGGAAGACTGTTTCTATATGTTCAGTTCCTACATCTGTCTTACAGCTTCTGTTGTATTAAAACATGCTTATAATGGTGGATGTACACTGCAAGTACTGAAGTAGCCATGCCATAATGTGATTCTGCTGTACTAGTGACACGTGCATTCACATGGATTTGGCCCATCAATAAAGGGAATTTTGCAGCTGATTACAGTTTTTACAACTTAGTTTTCAGAATTACATCCTTACATTAGTAGTTTTAGTCGTCGACTTTGCTGTTATTATAGATTCAGTTGGACACTCAGTATTTGTTTTCATAGACATCTGACATTGCATTTAGACTTACATGCATGTGTCTGAAAACTAGATCATAGTAGGCCATGAATTTCCAATAGTTGAAGTACATCAGCTGAGACAGTACTGTGAGTGACCTGTCACTCATAGCTCTTACCAGCTTCCTTTAATTTAGTTAAATTTGATAAGAAGAAAACTGTAGATATGCAAGAAGAGATGAGTAGCTACATGTCAAGAAGCAGGAAAATTGTTTTTGCGTGAATTCAGAGGTAATAATGTTCAGAATGTGCATCAGTAAGTTTGATCATTCAGAAAAAGTTCAACTGCCTATAACTACAGAAAAGAAATAAAAAACTTTAGGGAGCATGTAAAACAGAGTACTATAACTGATTTTCTCTCTGGAGGTGTTATTTCAACATGTGGCAAAAGGGGCTTGATTATTTGGACTATGCAGTACAAGAAAATTAGTTTTTATTTTCTTCATGCTTCTTCATTTTTGGGTTGAAACTGGAATGGTACCTTTGTTGCCATTTTGCAGGTAACAGGTCTATTTATTTAAGATGTTAATGTCATTGTAAGATCTTACTGAGTGTTAGATAGTTTCTTACTCTCCAAAAAACATGCTTAGCTATCTTTGTCACTCTGTCGTGCTTCTAGAAGTGTATGAAAGAGATTCTCAGTAAAACATTGAGATATGTAACTGTAACCTTAGAGAAAAAATTAGATCCCGTCAGATTCTGAAGGTATACTTTGCAAGTTGGGTTGATGACTGCTATGATTTTTGTTTTTTCTGATGTACAGCTGTTGTGAGAGAGTGCAGCTGGTAGATAGGTAATACTGAAGCGGTAAGAGGAAAATATATCTTGTATGCAGAAATATTTTTGATATCTACAATATTAATATTTCTCTATATTTTAATCTTCAGTTTGGAAGATTGCTTGACCTGTGTCATCCTATTCATAAAAAATACCAGCTTGCTGTTACCAAGGTGTTCAGCAAATACATGACTGCTATTGTTGTTGCCACTGAAAAAACAGCAAGAGATTGCATTCGGTTCCTAAAACAAGAACGAGCTGAACCTGAAACTTTTCTTGCTTTGGATTACCTTGATGTAAGTATGTTTTTCCTTCTCCTGTCATCAGCATGCTAATACACTTGTAAGTCTTGATCCTGGCTCATTTAACTTTAACTAGAATAGGCTTAACTGTTATGGCTCAGGACTTGAGAAGTGAATTTCATGAGGCTCCTCTTGGCCCACTTTGCCAGCCAGCTGAGGTCCCTCTGGATGGCAGCATGGCCACCTGGCATATCAGCCATTCCTCCCAGTTTTGTGTGATCAGCAAATTGCTGAAGGTACATTCTTCCCCATCATCCAGATGATTAATTAATGGAGATGTTAAACAGGATCGATCCCAGTATTGGCATGGCTAGCTACTGGCCTCCAATGGGACTTTGTGCTACCAGTCACCACCCTGTGGGCTTGTCTGTTCAGACAGTTTTCAGTTCACCTCACTGTTCATCCAGACCCTATTTCATCAGCTTCTCAATGACGATCTTAGGGGAGGCAGTGTTAAAAGCCTCTCTGAAGTCTAGGTAGATAATATTCACTGTTCTCCCCTGGTCTGCCAAGCCACTCATTTCTATTCTGTCCGGCTGCTGGTCATGCATGACTGACTTGATGAATCCAATGCTGACTACTTCTCCAAGATTTTGTGTTCATATGCCTGGAACTGGTTTCTAGGATAAGTTGCTCTATCACCTTTTGCAGGATCAACATTAGGTTGACCATCTTGTAGCTCTTTGGGTCCTCTTCCTTGCCCCTTTTTGAACAGAGGAGTGACACTTGTTTTCCCCTAATCCTTAGGCACCTCTTTCAGTTGCCATGATCATTCAAAGGTACATAGAAAGTGGCCTTATAATGACATCAGCTTCTCCTTCAGCTCTGCTGGTTGCATCACACCAGGGCCCACACATTTACATGCATCCAGTTTGCTTAAGTTTGTTTGACCTGATCCTCTTCTAGCAAGAATGTATCTTCCTTGTTCCAGACTCCCCCCTGGGCTCTGGAACCTGGGATTCCCAGAGGCTGGTCTTGCAAGTGAAGACTGAGGTGAAAAAGGAATTCAGTACCTCAATCTATTCTATATGCAGTGTCACCAGGGCCTCTGCCTTATTCAGTAGCAAGCTCACATCTTCCTTAGTCTTAGTTTTGTCACTGTGTATTTACAGTGCCAGAAGTGTATTTACAGACACCATTTCTTTGACATCCCTTGTCAGATTTGGTTTCAGCTGGGCTTTGGCTTTTTTAACCACATCCCTGTGTGTTTGGGCAGTGCTTCTGGATTCCTCCGAGACTACCTGTTCCTGCTTCCACCTTTTGTTTGTTTCCATTTGCATTTGAGTTTTGCCAGGAGCTCTTTGTTTATCCTCCTGGCATTTTTGTCTGACTTCTTGCTCATTGGTATGTTGACACTCTTAGGACTGGAGGAGCTGATCCTTGAACACTGAACACTGATTCCTGGGCCTGGCTTTGTTCTGGGGCCTTGTTCCATGAAGAGGCCAAAGTCAGGGCTGTCAGCTTGCCTTTTGCCCTGCTGCCTACCCTCAGGATGCTGAACTCTTCTGTGTCATGCTTATTGCAGCCAGGGCTGCTTTTGACTTTCCCATCCCCTACAAGCCTCTCCCTTTTGAGTATGAGGTCTAGCACACCTCATGTTCACACCTTCCGGCTTCTCTGTCACTTGGGCAAGGAATTGGTCAGCAGTGCTTCTCAGGAACGACATGGATTGTTTATGCCCGTTCTTGTTGTTCTTGTAGCAGATATCCAGGTGGCTCAAGGCCCCTGTGTGGTCTGGGGCCTGGGAACATGATGCTCCTTTTTAGCTGTCTGTAGAAAGCCTCATCTGTTTGTCCTTCCTGATCAGGCAGCCTGTAGGAGACACCCATTGCAATGTCACCTTTACCAGGCCCCTCAGTCCTTACCTAGGAGCTCCCAGATGGCTCATCTTCTTTCCTCAGGCAAACCTTCATGCATTCCAGCAGCTCTCTCACATAAAGGGCAACTTCACCTCCTCATTCCCACCCCACCTGTCCTTCCCATAAAGCCTGTATCCCTCCGTGGCACTGCTCCAGCTATAGAAATTATCCAACCATGTTTCCTTGACCTCAAAAATCATAGAATCACAGACTGGTTTGGTTTAGAATGGATCTTAAAGCTCATCCAGTTCCACCGCTTGCCATGGGCCGGGTCACCTTCCACTAGACCAGGTTGCTCCTACCCCCGGCCTTGAACACTTGCAGGGATGGGGCAGCTGCAGCTTCTCTGGGCAAGATGGTAGTCCTGCAAGTGCACACTGATCTTGAACTCTCTTGTTTATTCCCCATGCATTAGTATCCTTTGATTTCATACACATACAATATTATCTTATACAATATAGTATATATTATACAATATATATTATACAACAGTATCTTAATGCCATCATAAATAGTAATGCAGTAGGTTATACAGGTTGAAGGACAATGGTGTACCGAGAACATAAACCCCAGATCTGTTTCTAGTCTTGCAGTCACTGAGCTCCCTGTTGCACTGATCTGTACATCTTGTCCCCAGCCTACTCAGATTTGGAAATGCTTTGCTCTAACAGCATGGATTCTAAACACTGCTTGTTTGCTTTACAGGTTAAACCAATTAACGAGAAGCTAAGGGAGGTAAAAGGAGCTAAAATGATGGTGGATGTTGTACAAACACAATTTGCTCCACTGAAAAAAGTGATTCAGTTTGTGAGTGGGAATGCCTTGATCTGCGAAACAGTTAAGGAAGCAAAACACATTGCATTTGATGGACCAGTGAGGTTAAAAGTAAGAAGCCAAAGTTTGTTGCATACATTTTTCATTGCAGTTACGTGTTTGATGCCATTAAATAATTCTTCTGTAAACATGCTGGAGTATTGCAGAGAAACACAGAGTTGGTACTGTGCTGTCTAATCCCACAGAAACAAATCACTAGGTACTTCACATGGTTATGTTTTCCTCTGATAGTAAGTTGAAGCAGTTTCCTGGGAAAAGGAGGGGGCAAATGAAAGGATAGTTAGTGTCCAAATATGGTTCTTGGTATGGTCCTTATGATGAGGAGTAGGAGGGAGGGATAATCTTGCTTCTAAAACGATCTGATTTAAAAATACAGACTTTATATTGCAAAGTTTTCTTTGAAGAAATGCTTTCAAAATTCTTTAAAATATCTGCCAGAATCTCTTGGTTGTAGATATGGATTATGTCAAGGACTGGAAGCTTCTCTGTCGCTTCCTGCAGTTCTTTCTTCTTATTCCTGTCTCTATTGCTGCAGACAGTATTTTATGCACTTAATAAACCTTCTAAAATTTTGATTAAGACAGCTTTAAATTGAAGGTGAGTGTGAAGTCATGTTTACTTGAAATAAAGTTACAAAAACACCCATGTTCTTCACTAAAATTTACACTCTCACTGTACAAGCAAGCTGTTTGCCTTTACTCCGTTACCATGTTGCTTGGTCTGTTCTTCAGAGCTTAAAAGGTGTCCGTTCTACACCTTTTAAGTGCAAGTGTATACACAAGTGGCTATATGCAAGGAAATGATACAATTTTCTGATCAGTTGTAATAATACCAAAATGTGATTAGTGCTGAGAAACAACAGACTTTTTCTTTGCTTCAAATATGTCATGTTAGCAGGTTTGGAAGAGAAAAGAAAAACTTGAGTCCAACTCAAATGTGGTTGTTACTTGTTTAACTACCATATCTTGGGCACTAATGCATGGAGTATTTTGGCTGTTTTTTTTCAGATTTAGTTGGATTTAACTTATTTTCTTCCAGACAGTGGCTCTTGATGGAACTTTATTTTTGAAGTCTGGAGTGATTTCTGGAGGATCAAGTGATTTAAGATTTAAAGCTAGATGTTGGGATGAGAAAGAAATTAGTAAAATGAAAGAAAGAAGAGATAGCTTGATTAATGAGTTAAAGGTAGGTCTCTTAAAAGCACTTAACCGTAGAAGTCATGCTGTGTCTAATTTATTTCAGCTCTGGGAAGGTGATCTCCTAAAAATGTAATTTTCAAAGCTTCTAGAAGATGCAGACAGGACATAAAGCTGTTCATCCTCTTCTAGTTAATAATGAACTCTGCATCTCTGTTCTTAGCTGTGGTTCTCAGCTCGCAGGCAGAAACCCAGGACACCATTGATGGTCCAAGCTCCCTCCAGGAAAAAGTTGTTGTTCAGAGTACCTGAACACTTGTAGTGAAAATGACAATATGATCTGTCAACATGGGAATGTTTGCATGAACCAAAACCTGCCAGTGTAAAACAATTTGTCATACCTTTAGTGCTTCCTTTTTTTAAGAGGGATGGAGTTGTAATGTAATCTGCGAGCAGATACTTTCTTGGGGGAAATAAATCCGTTACAGTATTAATATTGAATATGACCTGTGCTGTCAGCCTTTCCCTTGAATGAGGCCTGTGTCAGTGAAGCTAGCTTTAAAATCTGAAAACCAAATAATTTTCAAATAGTACACCTTTTGTTTAATATGCTTTTTCTCCCACCATAACACTTTCCCAGGACTTAATGAAGATCAGACGGAAGGAGGCTGACTTGAAGCAATTGCGTGCTCAGTGCCATGGAACTCAGACACGTCTTAAATATTCACAGAGTGAATTAGACCTTATTAAAAAGAAGCATCTTGCTAATCTCTTCATGGTATAATGCTAAGTCTTTATAATTTTCATGTTTAATAATTGTATTGTTTTAAACTGCAGTTATTGATCAAGTAATGCTACTTCCTTACACAGTTTTTAAAATTCAGTTAAAGTTTTACATACAGCAGTTACAACTGAGGAATTGATAAAATACAGAAAACAAGATTGCAGAGTACTTTACATGAGGCTTTTTCTATGGTAGTTTTAAAACTTGGATTTCTGATAAGCTTAGTTTATCATTTAATAACCTTCAGAAGTCTGTAAGTCAAAGTGCACTGTATGTGGTACGTAGTTTGCTTTTCTGCTCATCTAAACTGTAATTATTACATGCAGATTGGCAATAATAGTGGTTAAGTGGCATTTGAGAAGAAAATATTTTAGTCAGAAGAAACAGTTGACCTGGAACAGAGCTATCTCTTAATTTCTAGAACGTTGATCCTCCTATTAAGAAAAATTACCATCTTTTTCCTTTCTTCCTGTCTAGGAAAAATCGAAACTGGAAAGTGAATTGGTAAATATTGAGGCTCAGTATGATATGCTGAATGAAGGAATAGCACAAAGAAAAGAAAAAATAGAAGAATTTAAAAAAAAAATTAATGAGGTAATGCCTTCTGTCAGAGCTTTGAGATCTCATGCTGTTAGGCTACAGAAACTTACGTTTTACTGACATTTAGACCTGGACAGCTTTTAACTTTGTAAACTGCTTTGACAACAAGGCTTGTGCGTTATTCCAGCAATCTCTCCACATCCTCTACCTTTCTTGCCAAGGTAGCTGTGAACAGAGAATATTAGTGTATATGTGTCATAGCTTTGCAAATCAATTTCCTTAGAGTCAAAGTTCTGTGACTGTCAAGTGCTAAACACAAATCCAACCAACCAAATCCATCTATGTCTCAAATAGATGAAGCTTTGCTTAGTATATACAGTTTTCTAGAGCTGAAAACTTTCCTCAGTACTGCGAGAGGACTTTGTTCTGAACTCTACAGGTGACATGTCTGGGGGATGGCCTGTCTACTGGGAAAGTAGATGGAAAACAGCATAGTGTGAAGGTTCTTTTCTCCTGGGAAGTAGCCAGTATTTGTGCTTCATTTTCTCTGTGCTCTGATTACTCTGGGAAAGTGGCTGAGGTGTGCATGATGATTGTCAGCAAATTCCTATTTCACTGTTTTCGCGGAGGTTGTTTGTTTCTGTAGACATTTTCTTTTTGTGATTTTGTTGTTTGGTTTTTTCTTTGGTGGGTGGGAAGGAGGTTCTTTCAGGTTTTTTTGCATGTTTTGGTTTTTGGGGTTTGTTTGGGTAATTTGTTGGGGTTTGATTTTTTTTTTTTTTTT
>VXBT01005814.1:111462-127522 GCA_013400235.1 Oriolus oriolus | reverse complement strand
CCTTCCTCCTTTACTTTCTGCCTTGAAGTTCCAACTTTCTATATTAAGGCTCAAAACTCCAGAACCCAAGGATGGCTGTGGGGGGTTGTTTACCTTCTGTTTGTCATATTTGCAGAGACTGAGGGCTTCCCATCCTTCCCTGTCTAACAGCCCATTAGGTCACATTTTCTCAGCAGGTTTTGTAATTTTTTTTTTCCTTTTTAATCTTGAGGAAGATAGTTAAATGTCAGAGGCTAAGCACAGAGCAAAGGAGGTATCTGTCATCACTAGAACTTCTCAAAGAATTCACTGAGAACCTCTTCTTTAAAAATCAAGGAGTGAAGCACTAATCCTGCTCCTGTATTTATTTTGAAAAGGGAGTCAAGGGAAAGGAATTGGCTCCCTGTTTTTAAAGCTCTTGGGGAAGAATAGTGAGGGCTTGGTAGATTCATTGCAAGAACTAAGACCTGAGTGGCATTTTCAGTTGTGTTTCCAGTTCAAGCTGTTAATGAGTGAGGTAATTGTTTCAGGAACCAGGAGTGCTTGCTGTATGTATTGAAATGTCTTGGCCTAAAAGCAAATTAGATTGCTCTAATTTTTTTTCTTTAGGAACTAGAATCTGATAAAGACATAGAGGATCATGTGAAGCAAATGCAGCAGGAAATCAAATCTAAAGAGGTCACATTAATGAAGACAGCTGCTCCAAACCTGAGAGCAGGAGAGAAATTACAGATAGCTCGGGACAAGTTCCAGGAATCGATAGATGGTAACACTGAGTCTTTCATGTCAGTCGCTTTTGTGATTTCACCCTAATTGAAATTCCTCTTCTTGGGGTTGGTCCTGCTGGCTTTGCCCCTTTCAGATATTAAGGTATTTTTTTGTGCTAAGGTATTTTATTTTATTATCCTCAGATATCTTTTTAATTATATGTAAAGAATTCATTAACATACACTTGAGTGTGCAGTAGTTTGTTGAAATACAGTTTGAATGATAGGGAAGATATTTGTTCCCCACATGACATCATAAAGTATTTTTACTTGCATTCTGAGAATTACTGACTTTAGTGTTAAAATTACTAAAATTTTTCTTACATAACTGAAGGAACTTTGTATGTTGTCCGGAACTCAGATATGAGCATTTCTGCAAAATGATGAGTATCCTCAGAGAGTTCTGCAGACATTAACAATGTAAGAAACCTAAGGGGTTCTGGAGCTGTACCAGGTCAGTGCTGGTGCTGCTTAGGGCTGCCTGGCTCCCAGAAGGAATTAGGAGAATTTTATTCTGTGCTCCAGACAAATGTGGCACAGAGCAGATTGGATACATCACAACTTTGCTGGTTTGTGGGTCCTCCATTTGAAATCTGGAAGGAAACTCACACTATATTGGTATGTTCCTTTTTCTGCAATAAGTATTTTCCTTGATGCTGCTCATGGTACTCAGTATATATTTGTTCTGTCTATTTGCTCAAAGACTTCTTAAGGAGTAATTCCTGTGATTCTGGTTTTTTTTCCATAGCTTTTGAGACCAGCAGAAAGGAGGCCAGAATATGCAAGCTGGAATTTGAAGAGGTGAAAAAAAGGAGATATGAGCTGTTCAGCCGGTGCTTTGATCATGCCTCCATAGCCATTGACAGGATCTACAAGAAGCTTTGCAGGAACAGTAGTGCTCAGGTGTGTCGTGTTCAGGAGCTTTGCCTTAAAGGCCTTACTGGATGCTTTGTTACCTAGAATAAAGTGGCACTTGTGGTTTCCAAAGACAGTCTCAGTCCTAAAGATGAAAATTACAGAAACAGACTACAGAAGTTTAGGGTCAGGGAAGGAATAGGTAATAAGCCAAAGTGTGGTTGACATTAGACAGAGAGAGGTAATCTGCAAACAAAATTGGGAACTGCTCAGCTTGGCTTAGTTTTACTCTTTGCTTTTAGCAGACTTGTAAATTATCAGAACAAAAGCATGAAATGTAATTGAGTACTTAATTTAAAAATAACATTGGTTTGCACATCAAGTGATACGAATAATAATCATTAGTACAGACTACTAAAAATCATAAATCAGTGCTAGTGTTTTGTACAAGGTCTTGAAGCACCTTCTACCCTACTTAAATATTTGGAAAACACAGACATAATATGTTTGCAACTTTTAAGGAACATGCAGAAAAATTGTTCCACGATTATCTTTGTTACTGTTCTTGTATTAATACCAAAAGTCAAGAGAGAACTCCCAAATGCTTTGGTTATGTCAAATTCCATAGACTGTGGAATGTTTAAAGGATTGAACTCTTGTCTGTCTTAAGATTTTGTTTTCCCTCAGCATGTTGTGTGTTGGTTTGGTTTTCTTCCATTATGTCTGTGATCTGAGAGGAGACATTTAAAATGAGGGTTAAGAAAGGAAATTTCTCTTTTATTTGTCTCCACTTGTGCGGAGGGGAAGAGTCTATTATTTTATTGTCTCTGCTAATGATGAGAAAAAGAAACCACGTAGCAAAGATCTTACCCATCGTAATTTCTGTGATTTGGAAAAATGGTGGTTCCTTTAAAATAATGCTTTTAAATTTTGGCCCTGGGAGCCAGGATCCAAAGTACAGAAGAAGACTTCAATACAAGCAGTCTTTGTCCAGCTCAAAGCTAGGTTCTGTAAAGCTAACCTTTCACCAAAACCAGGCAGTTTTGCAAATATATTGTCTTCCAGGCCAAAAAAGAAGAAATCTGCTTTTGAAGTCTAACATTTTAATAATTAAAATAATCAAAGCAGTTACATAAAAGGTGATAAAATAAAGTTTGTTCAAATAATAAATATGTGGCACCATTTCTGTACTGGTTTTGTTACTGAGGCTCTTGGTTCCTGGTTTGTTAACAAAACCATATTCTCTGGGAATTGGATATGGCTGCTCTCAGAATGCATGAACGGGTTCCCTAAAAGTGAAACAAACTCACTGGTTTCCTCACTAGCTCAGGCAGTATTTAAATCTAAAAAATACCCATCTAAATAATTTGATAAATGTCACTATTAACAATTAAATGTATTTGTTTCCAGGCATTTCTTAGTCCTGAAAATCCTGAGGAGCCCTATCTGGAAGGCATTGGCTTTAACTGTGTGGCTCCGGGCAAGCGCTTTATGCCAATGGATGGTTTGTCAGGAGGGGAAAAAACAGTGGCAGCCCTGGCTCTTGTGTTTGCCATACACAGGTGAAAGAACTGTTCTGGGATTTTCCGGGGGAAAAAAGGAAGTATTATGGTATTCTCCAGGTAGCTGGCCAAGTAGGTGATAGAAAGAGACAGTGTTATGCTTACACACATGTTAAAAAATTCTGCTAATGGAGTATTCAAGCATTGCTGAAGTCCTTATTCTTTATCCGACATGTCTTTATATATTCAATGTAGAATTTTGTGTTAATCAAAATATTAACTGTTAATTAAGTTATTGTATGTTATTTAATATTAAATGTTAAATGGTATCTAATTATTTAATTACAATAAATATAAGAATAATACTACAAAATATTATCAACATTTTTTAATGGAGTAAGCAAGTAACTGGAATGTGCATTAACATTTTGGTATCTCAATGCAAATACTGTCTTGTCTTCTGCAGCTTTCGTCCAGCTCCTTTTTTTATTTTGGATGAGATAGATGCTGCACTGGACAACACAAACATTGATAAAGTAAGATGCTCTCTTACCAACAATACCTCGTACCTTTTGTAGAAGGGGGGCTATTTCGATTGCAGGGTGTTGGGATACAGAGATTGATTAGCCTGACTGAACCTGTTTTAAATTAGATTGGATTTAGGGCTGAAGTAATGGGTCTGTGAGATATGAGACACGGGCAAAGTTTAAATTCCTTAATCCAAGTGTATTTGATTGGTCTCTAAACTGTGAAGGTGAGAGGAGGTGGTGAGGAGTGTGAAGGTGTGCAGGTGTGTTGTGTAACCCCATGCGGCACAGTCTGACCTGGAGGGCACCTGGGAATTGTGCTGCTTGGAATTTGTAAGGCCTTGGAGTTCCATTGGCTCTGAGGAGTAGCAAGGAGTGTGTCTGCATGTGGAAACCAAGTCATTCTGGCACTGGAGTGTTTAATATAATTGGCTAGTAACTGTTTTTGCATTAGCACCAATTAAGCTGTCATCCCTGTCATTTTAGTCACATGACTTTTCTTGATTAAAACACCTTCCTGCCCTCTCAATTTCTTTCTCCCTTTTTACCAATAACTGTTCCGTGTAATATGAACTGAGGCTGGAGCACAAACAGCAGAGATTGCAGCTGTGGATGGCAGCCCCTGGGAGGGGGAGGCTCAGAACAGAGGGATTGTTTGTAAGGAGGAATCCTAAAGCTCTCCGCATATGCCTGGATTTTCTTCTGTGGAAGCATTTTTTTTCAGAGCAGTATTTCTGTTGGCATTGCTGCTAATGTCAGTCTTGGTAGAGCCTAACAAACAAAAGCAGTTGTTTAAACACCAAACATTTGTTTTTTCCCCTGATGGAATTAACTGTTACGTGCCAAGTACCCCAGAGTTTGCTTGGAGGGTACCTCTGGAATAGACAGCTGGGAAGCTCTACCACTTGTGCCTGCCTGATAGAATTCACTTCCTTCTTGGAGGTTACTGACTCACTGTGAGAGGTTCCTGAACCTGAATTCTTTAAATATTTCTTGGGATGCAAGTGCACAAGGTTACCAAGGCCCTGAGGTTGTTTTAACTTGATGCAGTGTGTTTCAGCAACATCAGATGGGATGCAGTGGGGCTATAATGAAAATCCCTAAGGAAGCTTTAGGGTTTGACTCTCAGTGACATGATTAAAAACAAGATTACACATCTCACAGCACCTCTGTGATCTGACCTTCTGTAAGATACTGGGCTACTTACAAGCCTCACTCAGGACCACTCTGAGATGATGTATTCTGGTTAAACACAAGTATTGTGTTTTCTGTGTGGTGTTCTTTCTGGGCTCAGATGTCTCAAGGCTGATGACTCAGAGCAGTGCAGGCTGACTGCAGGCTTTCCTTTGCTGTTACACCATTTACTGCTGAACTTCACATTTCTGCCTTTCCTGGAAGCTGTGGTGTGTCAGCTGATGAGCACTGCCTATCTCTGCAGCTGTCTGGGGTGGCTGTCTGGTGTGTTTCCTGGCTCTGTCTGCAGCTGGGCAGGGACCCAGATCACACCCTTACCTGGTTGTTACCTGGATGACTTTATTAATCCGAGTAAGTTCCTGCTGCAGTTAGACATGCCCCACAATTCGTACACATTGCACGAAGGTGAGGATTTCTGGGGTGTTGCCAGCTTTCCATATAGGCTACCTATGATGCATTAACAGAGCTGATGATGATTAAGTGCACAAGGCACTTTGCCTCTCTGAGGAGGCTCATTCTGCCTGGCAGAAAAAAGGTCCCCTTTACACCTAAGGATGTGCTGAGCACCATTCTTGTCAAAACACTGGAAACAAAGAGGTGATTTTGCCTCTATGCACCTGGATTTCTCAATTCAAACATAGTTAAATTAAATACTGCAAGTGAGCAAAACTGACCTGTGAAAGATTGTTGCTGGTACTCACTGGTATCCATTTTTTATCCTAAGAACTTAATCCATTTCTTTCCCTTCTTTCAGACTGATGATGTGTTAAAGCAGATCTCTCAATAATTGGAACTATAATCTGAAATTATCATGAAGTCTGTAACTTACTAAAGACAGTTCTTCCCATAACTTACTAACAACATTCTTTCACTAAAAAATAATTTCCTTGTCGTGTAGATAGAACTGTGCAGGCAGAGGGCTCATTAAAAATGTACTGGTTTTCCTTTATGCAGCATTTCATTTATATTGGGGGACATTGCAATACTCACCAGTTTGTAACTTAAATTTTGTACCTTTATGTTGCATTATCATTGAGAAACTTGCTGCTGTCTGCAGTGAACTAATTTAAGATTATTATACAGCCAGTAGCAAACTTGTCACACCTTTTTTTAAAACTTCTTTAGGAATTTCCACCTTCCTTTCTAGTTATGTTAAGTAAAATTGTTATTCATTGGCACTGGTGTCTTTTTATAGCTTTATTCATTGGAATCAACCATTATTTTTGTAAATGTTTACAAAAAGCAGCACATCTAAGGGGTTGTCTTAAAACCATGCAAAATATCTGGCTTTTAAAACTGGTTTATTTCTCATTTTATCAATCTTATTTCATGATGGAATTCTGCAGCTAGCACAGTTCAGTTGTTCCCTCACCGTTCCCTAATCACAGCATTGTTCCAGGTTGCCAGAACTAACTGAAATACTTGGTTTTTTCCAAAGGTCTCAAGTTTCATTAGAGAACAGGCACACGAACAGTTCCAAATGATAGTTATTTCCCTGAAGGAAGAGTTTTATTGCAAGGCAGATGCATTGATTGGAGTGTGTCCGGAGGTAATAATTAATTATGGTTAAATGGGGCACATGGGGTTGAGGTGCTGGGTCATACCTGAGGTGTTGCTCCAGTGAATCATGCACACAGCTGGTGGCTGGGTGTGTCCTGCTGTGCAGGTACTGGCTCCAGGGGACATCCTTTGGAGAACTCAAGCTCATGATTGTATCTCATAGTTATGAAATGCTTATTTCAAGTACCAGAAGTGTGTTACACAGTGTGATCCTCTCTCTTCTCAGCATGATGATGTTATGTTCAGCCAAGTCCTGACCCTGGATCTTACCGAGTACCCGGAGGGGGAAGAGCAGGACACAACAGAGAAGCCAAGCCGTGGTTCTGTCTTCGAATAGCATGTGGATGGTGTCAGGGCCAGGTGACAACAGGAACTGAGTTCACAGTTGACTCTTACAAACCTGAGTTTGAATGTGGCTGTTAGAGGTTGACAAGGAAATGTTCACTTTTCAAATGAAGCAGTTTTGCAAAATATTAAGGGAATCAACTGTTACTCCTTGATGCAGTTTTGTTAAGGAGAGGCCAATGCTGTTCCTGAGGTGTGCACACTGGTACCCAAAGCTTTTTTTCCAAATGTTTTGGCTGTAAGAAGGGCTGCAGGTTCATTTCTCTAAGTATAGTATCCCAAAGAACAAGCCTCTTGCTTTTCTTAGGAAAAGTCCAT
Organism: Oriolus oriolus; assembly: GCA_013400235.1. Lineage (NCBI taxonomy): Eukaryota > Metazoa > Chordata > Aves > Passeriformes > Corvidae > Oriolus > Oriolus oriolus. The sequence goes on along the minus strand of VXBT01005814.1, from coordinate 120,475 downwards.
GGTGCCAGCTGTTCAAGTACTCACTGCTCCAGTCAGGACTTTTTGTGTTGTAGCTGCATTTGCCTTCAGATAGGATTATTTCCTCTTTTCTAAAACAGTAAGGTATTGGAATGTGCTCATTATCTTGGGTGACTTTGTGACAACCAGAAAGACTTCAGTCTTCCACCGCAACCTTACACAAGTATTAGTTAACTGTAGAAAAACTTGTGATGCAGCTCTAGAGCTGTGATGTAACCTTGAAAAATTTCACCTCGCACAGAAGTGGAAAGAATGAGTCAGATGCTATAGAGCCACCAGCCGTATAAAATGTATTGGTTTGTTATTATGTGGCTGTCCCAGCACACTCAGGTTATTTTGCTGGCCCTTTTTCATCCAAGCAGCTAAGTTAATGAAGTTGGGTACAAAAAACTGAAAGCTGGAATCACTTTATCTGGCTTACGTTCCACCTCTGTGTGTGCTAGAGAGTTCCGCTTGGTTTGTAGTTGTTCATAATAATTATATCTTGTGTTCACGGAGCAGGTTCCTTTTGTGCCGTGGGTTGCCTACATATACCTGCCTTGTCTTGTGCTGTGAGCCCTGGGCTTGTGCTGGACCTGTGGGGATCCTGCCTCAGGGAGGAAGAATGTCTGAGCAGGAGTGTAAGGTGTTTTGTGGGAATACAAATGTTCATCAAATACTTGCATTACTGCTACACTTCACTGAATAAAATAATTTACTCTGAGGCATGAGTCAGCATCAGTGCCTTGATTCAGAATCTGGTAACAGATATGTATGTTAGGAGAGAAAATAACCCCTCACTCTTCTGCTTTTGAGAATACAGTAGCTGGGCCTTGAGATGGGAGGCTGCTGGACAAGCTGCAGTTCAGCAGTACCTACAAGGGAAGAATCACCAGTGCTGGGTGTAAGCTGATCCCTTAGCAAAGGGAGCAATGGCATTTCCTATTGTGGACCCGAGTTCAAGCACACGATAAGGAGTTGCATGACTTTAGGGTTTAAATAGTGGTAGTAATCAGGGTCATAAATACCTCAGTGCAAGTGATGGATTTTGCTGCAGCTTGAAGCAACAGGTGAAGTGTTCTGAGCTGATCGTCAGGATCCACAAGAGCCTGACTAGTCACTTTCCAAAGCAGCCAAGTCATGCTGACTGCAAAAGTATATGTTAGAGGGTAGTCTCACAGAGAATGCTCTATGTGATGCTGAAAGACAATTTTCAGAAGTGATCTTGGTGTAAATAGACTCTCTCAGAGGAACAGGATGGCTGTGGGCTGCCTGAAGTCCTGCAGGAGCACAGCAGCATCCTAACAGTGCAAGTTTTCTGTCCCAGGGAACTGCAGGAGTCAGTTGTGTGACAAGGGAGTAAAGACCTGCCAAACCACAGTTTGAGAGAAAAGTCACCTGCCAGACCCACCCCTTGCCCTCCCTGTAAAACCCCAATACAATGTGACCTGCTCTCAGAAGGCATAACAGAAATCCTTAGGAAACAGCCACAGGGAAACCTGACAGGAGCAATTCTTCAGCCCTGCCAGGTACATCTGTGCTGGCATCAGCACAAAGAGCAGCCCTGGACATGCTCTCCTGCAGACACTGAGGTGAGAGCCAGCTGACTGGAAAACTACATGAGTACAAGTGCTGGCAGTTGCAGTGGGAATTCTGTCTTGCTGCCAAGCTGATACAGGCGCAGGAAGTACTAGGTACTGCTGGGCCTTAGCTTCACCCTTAGAGTAGTTCAACCAAAGGCAAACTTACACACTAGGAATTATCTGCAGATGGATTCTTTTGATACTGTCTGGGTTTCATTCCGCTGTAGGACTCTGTTACCTGCAGTCCAAGCATGGTCTGTGATGTAACAGTATTTAAAACATTTCCACAGGAACCCACTGCAGAGAGGTCAGGGAGTACCTGCCCTGCAGTCTGTCCCTGCACTGTTCCTGCCTTTCCTCCCCAGGTGATCTTGTGCCTTACCAGACAAAGGAAAACAAATCCTCATGCCTACAGTGGAAAGCAGGTGGGTCATCATGCTGTGGGTTCCATAAATGTGGAATATCACTGTTCCTCAGGACTGGGGGATCAGAGACTGAAGCCTGCAAGACCCCTGAAGAATCCAGCAACCCACCTGCAGTTCAGCTGATGAGAGAACTGAAACTCCTTTGTTTCAAAGGCAGGTGTGCCAAGAAGCACTTTTGACAGATTCACTGTGTGGTGTCACCTGGGGAAGAGTTTGGTCCAAGTTGCTTCACATAGCAGCAAAGAGAAGTTGCATCTGCTTCTATCTGACCCTGCAGGTCCTGTGTGAGTGGTCTGGCAGTGCCAGGGGAGTAACTCACTTGACTCTCAAGCTTTACACATGACACATTTACAGCTTTAAAAAAGAAAAAGCTAGTATGTACAATTTTATTCCACTTAAAACCATGGAAATACGAGCTCAAAACTTTCCGTGCAGCAGATGTAAAACACCTACTGTTAAAAAGCTTCTGGGGTGGGCCTTGGGTACTTGGGATTTTTTCATTCAAGAGTGGGTATATCATTATCTGACTGCTTGATCCTCTTAGGAGAACTGGTGCCACTTTCTCCTAACTTCCTTTTAGCACAGTCCACACACGAAGTTCCTGGGGTGGGAGAGGGGAAAAGAAAACAAATTAATACTGCTACATCCATGTGCTTGATGTACTTTTTATTACAAGCACCAGCTATCAAGACAAACACAATCCTGGTCCCGTGTGAGGTTCTTGTATTTGGATTCTGAATTCCATGTAACATTAACCCTGCTGAAAGTCTGGGCTTAAGCTCTTCCCCAAAACTGGTCTCTAGTTCTGACACAAACATCAGGGACTCAGCTCAGGATCCAGCTGCCTTTTGCCAAAGATCATTTAACACCTGTGGAGCTCACACATGGGTCTGGATCCCTTATTCAGAGGCCCCAGCTTGAGCTGGAGGGTTGAAATAGATTACTCCTGTGGTCCCAACCTGAACCATTCCTGAAGTCTGCAGCAAAAATCCTTGGTGTAAGCTGCTGTTGGAAGTACATAAACAGTGTAACTGGAAAGTAACATAAATGGAATAGAAATTCCTTCAAAACCGTAACATTCACTTAAAACTCCAGACAGATTTTGTGGGGTATTACACGCAATAATCCTCCTGGGTTTTTTACTTGGTCTGTATTCCAAACTACAAGTAAACAGGTGCTAAAACTACCTAAGGATGGTAACAAGTTAGTAAAGGAGGGACTGTTAAGAGGGATGTTAAGAGGGGCTGGAATAAACTGTACTCAAGTTTTTGGTTTCTCTTCTGCCTATTTGTACTTTATTGAAAATGGGATTTATGAACTTAGTTGAGAGACAGATAAGTTTAAAATCCCACGGAAATTACAAAACTAATCTCTGACTTTGCACCTGCACACAAGTGTCTTGGACTTTGTGTGCTTTTTGACTGGGAAAGAGCAAGGGTTTCACCTCCTGCACTGCCAAAGGCCCTTACGTGCAATACCAAATGATACTTCAATACAATTTTGATGTTGGCTGCAGCAGCCCAGATCTCTCAGGAATGGAATCTTTTTAAGTTGTTTCAGAGGGAAGTTTTGCTGTATTTTTTCCATCAACTGGAATGTATAATTGCTTGGCTTATTCACAGAAATACCACAAAGCCCCCTGAACAGCGCAGCTGAAAAATCACCTTCAGTACCGCACACTTGAGATGCACTCTTCCTGACCTCCTTAAGGAAGGCTTTTGGAACAGAAACCTGTGTCTGGAAATCTAAGCCAAAAATCTCACTGATGTTAGTATTACCTCAGAGTACTCTGGTGAACATTAGTAACTTTTATATACATTTTCTGGAGCTTTTATGTGCTATCGTTTGTCATTTGAGAGACCTGAAAAGGCCATCAGTTATCTGAAAGCCATCAGTTACCTGCTGATAGGCAGAAAGAAAACCAGAGAGTAAAAAGAGAGTGTTCACTAAACTTCCAGAGCTAAATCAGAGCTCTACACAGTAATTATTTAATTACTTAGGAAATAAGAGGGGTATTCTTCTTGTGTTGGTAGGATTATGGAACCTCCTGTGAAAATAAAAATGTTACTTACCCAACAGCGTTGTGCTGTCCACCCGATCAGCATCTAGAGAAGTGTAAGAGACATCAGCAACACATGAGCATCCAGGAAGTTTTTATACTTCTATGCACCATCCCAAAACAGCAAGGTTGTATTTAGAATCCCAGAATGGTCTGGGTTGGAAGGGATGTTAAAGCCTATCCAGTCTCACCCCCTGCCATGGGCAGAGACACCTTCCACTATCCCAGGCTGCTCTAAGCCCCATCCAACCAGGCCCTGAACACTTCCAGGGATGGGGCAGCCACAGCTTCTCTGGGCAACCTGTGCCAGGGCCTCACCACCCTGATCATTAAAAAATGTCCTCTTTATAGCTAATCTAAATCTATGCCCTTTCAGTTTGAAGCCATTATCCCTTATCCTACATGCCCTTGTCCAAAAGTCCCTCTCCAGGCCCTCTTGAAGCCTCTTTAGGCACTGGAAGGCTTCTGGTAAGATCTCCCTAGAGCCTTCTCTTCTCCAGGCTGAACACGCCCAGCTCTCACAGCCTGTCTCCAAAGCAGAGGTACTCCAGCCCCTGATCATCTTTGCTGCCCACCTCTGGACCCACTTCCAGCAGCTCCACATCCTTCTGATGCTGGGGACCCTGGTCTTGAGGCAGCTCTGCAGGTGAGGTCTCACCTGAGCAGGGCAGAGAAGCAGGACCCCCCCCTCCCCTGCTGCTCACACTGGGGGCTCAGCCCAGCACAGTTTCTGGGATGGGGCCTGTGCAGCTCTTACACACCAGCACCCCCAAGTCCTCCCCAGGGCTGCTCCATCTGCTCATCCCCAGCCTGGATTTGTGCTTGGGATTGCCCTGACCCAGCTGCAGGACCTTGGCCTTGCTGAACTTGGTGATTGCACAGCCCTAACCTCTCCAACCTATCCAGGCTCCCCTGGATGTGACTGCTTCCCTACAACCACAGTCCTCAGCTTGCTGTCATCTGCTGAGGACATACTTGAGCTCACTGTCCACATCCCCATCAAAGACATTACAGGGTCCTGGTCCTAACACAGACTCCTGGAGGACATAGCTTGTCACTGGTTTCCATCCACACATAAAACCACTGACCACAGCCCTGAGTGTGACCATCCAGCCCATTTTTTACCCACATCCCCCAAGTCTTCCTTTTTCCCCTTTTTTAGAAATGGGGGTTATGTTTCCTCTTTTCCAGTCAGTGGGAACTTGCCCAGTTGACACAGTTTTTCAAATAATATGGCTTAGCGACTTCATCACGGTTTAGCAGATGAAGAATTCTAACAGGACATGATTGGTGCTGCCCAGGCGACTTCCAACCCTGACCTCAGGTCCAGCTGAGCCTCTCCTCTGCTTGGGCTCTGCATCACCTCTCCTAGGAAGTGCATTTTCAGGGCATTCCAGCATTTCTGGACTGCTTGCGGTTTGCTGTGTTCCTTTTCCAATGAGTGTCCAGGGGCCTGTAGTCCCCAGTCTGCATCAGGGCCTGCATTTCTCAATTCTTTCATATAACCGTTTTAACAAACTCCTCCTGCTACATTTTAGAAGAGAGTTTGTAAATAGGCACAAAAACCAAACCCTCACAGTTTGTGATGTACAGAGCAGTTCTGCACACCTGAAAATGGTTTTATTTGGGATCTTGACTTGTAAATGAGATCACGAGATTTTCAAGTCTGTGTAAGGTCCCTCTTCTTTCAAGTCTGATGCAAACAAACTTCCTGCAAACAAACTGCAGACAAACTTACTGAAATCTCAGTGGTGTGATAAATATTTTTTCTAGCCTTCATGGAAATAAAAACATAATGCAGTCTAGTTGGAATATTCATCAGGTCACTAAAACCAGGATAATAATTCGGGCATGCACTTTTCAGGGAAAAGGTTCCTGCTATGCACCACCAGGGAATGATTTTAGACAAATCAGTTTCACTGAAATGATAAATAAAAGAGCTGTCAAACAGCAATTCTTCCCAAGGTCATTTAGTTATTGTTCTCCAGATAAACCAAAACTGAACTGTCCTTGTTTGGAAAACATTAAAGAAACCTCCTTCTTTAAACATACAGTTGTTTCTCTTCATTCTCTTCACAACCCTAACTGTACTAAGCCAAACACTTATTGGATGCACTGATTTAATTTCCCATTCTATGCTCAGTCAGATGCTGTGGCTCAACCAGCTTATCCCACCACTTAATCCCTTCAATTCTCTTTGTCTCCTTTCCTGACAAGTCCGATTTCTGATAATGTAGTACTCAATAAGCTGAAGTAGTTCACATCATAAATATATGTGAAGTAAACATCTTTACCAAATACTAACAAAGAGGCAAATTCAGAATTCAAGATTAAATTTGCAAGAATCCACAGACCTCCAAAATCCAGAGATGTCAAAAAAACCCATCTAGTTACAGTTTGGCCACACGTTCCAGCTCTGTGTGTTCCTCACAAGCAACACAGCTGCACACGAGGTCAGTGCCTCGGATCAGCTGCAGTGTTCAGGCACGGCAAACTGCCCAGTACCTGCTCCAGACTGTGCTGTTGAAGAGGTCACATTACCTGGACTTCTCTGTTTGCAGATTTGAGCAGTCAGATCCTGGACATACTCCGGGAATTGTTGGAAGCAGTCCCCATAGGACACCACTTTTATTCCATGCAGCAGCATATCTGCCTGGAGCTTAAAAAAGTGGTCTTCGTTTTCTTTAAGCACCAACATGTAATGTTCTAGATCCACTTTGTTCTTTACTGTGTAAAGAAAAAGAGCTTGGAATATCTGGTCACGCAGAGTCTCTCCACAACCCAAAAACAAAAAAGACTTGGTTCGGTACAAGTTCTGAAGAACTTCCTGTGAAGGAAAAGAAACACAGAAGAGCCACATTTACTTCAGCAGACAAAAGCCAAGGTCTTTTAAAATACATCAGCCAGAGAAGGACCAGCAGACCAGAACCTCACTAGTGAGCTGACAAAAGCAAATGTTTTAGGACCAGGCCAAACTGACATTTCATAACCATTGTTCCTACACAAAGAAAAAAAAAAAAAAAAAAAAAAAAAAAAAAAAAAAAAAAAAAAAAAAAAAAAAAAGGAAAAAAAAAGGAAAAATTATCATACAAATTTGGGAGTTGGAACATGATGATCTTTAAGGTCCCTTCCAACCCAAGCCACTCCATGGAATTTAAATAGACATTTAAGTGTTGCCAGTAAGGGAATTTAAATCAAAAGAATTAGGGTGACAGAACACTGGGTTCTTGTTAGGTCAATCTCTAAATAAGGAAAATGAATATTCTTGACCAAATGTCTGACTTCTTATGACAGCTAAGATGATACTAAATCCAGGATCCAGAGCTGGTAACGGTTTAAAATGCTAAGAAACCTAGTAATCATATGATGATGAATTCTTGTCCTGGTGTCCAGTATTTTGAGGCTCCTGTTCTTTCCAAAGATAAATACAAACTGTGACATCCATCTGAGAGGTTTAATTGTGATTTACACAGCCACAGTACCCAAGGGCACAGACTGCGCTTGCAACAGAGCCACGTTCCTGAATAACTCCTCTGGACCCCAAGTATTTAACTTACATGGTCCCACTGAGCCTTAGGCATCTTTTCTGCAGTGATTACAAGAAAACTGTTTGGCAAAACATAGTCAAAATTTTAAAGATCGCACAAACCATGACTTCAGGATCTTGAGTAACATCTTTATATCCCGAGGGATCAAGCACCATTCCACAGGGATCTGTATATAAGCCGTGAATATGAAGAACTCCGTATTTGACATGGCCCCTTGCCCACTGAAGAACCTAAAGCACATCACGCAAGATACATCCTTTCGTTATAATATGCCACACTCATCATGAACCTGCAAAACTATACAGCTGAGCTGACTTATAAACCACTTAATGCAGAAACAACTCCTTTTGCACCTTCCTACAGCAAGAGATTGCAATTACTAATTACACAGCTCACTTCAAATTGTAACAGAGTTGATGGCTGATACTGCAGCTGTCTCTGGCCTTTTGGGTTAAACAGCCAGTCAACCAAGATGCAAGTTCCAGCAGCACTGACAGAAAAGGTACGAACAGCAAATTAACTACCAGCCAGGTGAAATTCTATTTGGGATTTTAACAATGACTTTACGTAAATTAAATAATTTGTGAGTTTTTTCCAGTAAATGGCAGGGAACTGGTTAACAAACGTGTCACTGAAATTCTCCTTGGTAACTGTAACCAGATTATTCAGAATAAAGAGATATGTAAAAGTAATGTCTGGGCATCTGCTGTAGCTTATAAACATGCTTTACCAATTAACAACTTTTAGCCTTGACTCTTTAAAGAGGAAAACAGTTTTCAGTGCAGCTTATGTGCTGACCTGTCATATATTAAGTCCAATAATTTTACTGCTCTCATCGTACCTTATCCTTATCTTTAAGGTCTAAAGATTCCATAGGTTTACCCTGTTGCTGACCAAATATTTCAAGCAGATTATCGTAGTTTGTAGTCAGAACCATTGTGCCTCTTTCCATGAGCCTCAGGATGGATTGCAGAACCACAGGGTTCTGAATGTGTTGCTCTAAATTATCAAACACCTCCATTAAGCAATCCTGGAAGAAGTTGGGCTTCGTGTCCCCGGTACGCTGAGGAAAGAGGAGAGGAACACTCCATCAGGCCCATGTGCCCTGTTACAACTGCCTCCCACAGGAACCCACACCATCTGGCTACTGAATACCAAAACATTCCTGTAAAAGAGGGCTTGAACAGTACACCAACCAAAACCACCCAAAACAAATCTCAGTTTGTTCCAGTGCTCTTGCCTCCACTTAATGTAGCTCCAAACAATTGTCTTGGTTTCTCAAGAGAGCTTGTAATACAGTTACAATAAAGCAACACTAAAATTAGCTTACCCTGGATTCAGACATAACAGTATTTTATCAGTATTCAGCTATTCAATATATCCTGGACATACTATTAAAGG
>VXBT01005814.1:88090-106443 GCA_013400235.1 Oriolus oriolus | reverse complement strand
CCGCAGCCGCCCCCCCTCAGCGAGTCACATCGCCCGGGCCAACACCCACAGCGCCTCCTCCCCTCCCAATCCCTCTCTCTCGTTTTGGTTTGTTTTTGGTTTTTTGGTGTTTTTTAAGCGTTTAATATCTTAAAGTCAGAGCGTAAAAACGTCCAGGTGCTTCAGCATGGTTTATTCTGGTGTTTGGTTAACATTCAGCTCAGTTGCAGCGTTTTTTCCAGCAGCGGTCCCACCTCCCTTTGAAGCGCTGTGCTTTAATCCTGGCAGTCGGATGGGTAAGGGCTGTAATTGTGCCGAAGGAGGCTGTTACAGACCTGTACCCCCAAATTCCAGTTGCAAAACTGTGTTGAAAATGCATATAGTTTTAATTCCATAACTGGAGTTTTCAAAACTATATGCAGAAGAAATTCCCTGCTGTGCGGTTGGTGAGGCCCTGGCACAGGGTGCCCAGAGAAGCTGTGGCTGCCCCATCCCTGAAAGTGTCCAAGGCCAGGCTGGACGGGGCTCTGAGCAACCTGGGATAGTGAAAGGTGTCCCTGCCCATGGCAGGGGGTGGGACTGGATGGGCTTTAATGTCCCTTCCAATCCAAACCAGTCTGTGATTCTGTGATTCTACTCATGGTACCATTCTACAGACTTTCAAAGACCTGAAGTACTTCTTGACATAAGCTTCCCCCTTTCCATTGTTTCTCTAGTCAGCCACTTCCATTGTTTTTGGGTACAGTCAGGACTCACAGGTTTTGTATGTCCATGTGATAGACTTGACCATTCTGTTGTGTTCATGAAATGCCAGAGTTGTATTGATATTCTGGTATAGTTTTAGAAAGAATTTTGGAAAGGATAGCCAGTTTTGAAGATGACACATAAGCACAGTTTTTACTCCATATCCAGTGTTTTGGCAAGAACAGTTGTGTTGACCACTGTGAAATCACTGACTTTCAGTCTGTGTAAGAACACTGTGTCCTTGTGAACTGTCTGTGTAATTCCCTAGACACCTCTTCTCACTTTGTTATTATATTACTATATTGCAGTCTCTAGAAAAGCTTAACAAATATTTGGAGAATCATATTCCTAGGACAAGGAAGGTGGAGGGTAAGAGCAGCAAGAACAGGGAGGGAGAAGGAAGAATGCAAGTAGTCTCGCCTGAAAACTGACTCGTGATTGAGTTGGGGAAGCTCTGCAGTGTTTCCAGCTCTTTGCCTTTCACCCCTCACTGCTGCCAGTCAAACAGCAAGGAATTTTAACAAGCTGATATTGAGGGTTCTGTAAACCTGAAGGTCAAAGACACTGTGTTTTAAAGGAACCAGGTGATATTCTTCTCCCTAAACCCAGCAACTATGTATGAAAACCAGTTTGGAATGCTATTTGACACTGTATTGTACTAACGCTGGAATGTATTACTAAAGAATTTGTTGGGTATCTCAGAATATTTTTTCAGCTGTAGATAGGAGTTACAAAGACTTGCTAAATATTTGCCTGAGCTTGAGACTCAACGTCTGGCCCATCCTGTAGATTTAAGATGCCTAATATTCTTTTTTTCACATTCATTTGAAAAGAAATGTGAGAGGAAATTTTTGTGAAGAAAGGCCTTTAAAAGCATTTCCGTTTTTCAGACTGAATCGATTAATCTGGTGTTATTACCTTTTCCTGTAAGCCTCGCTCCTTTCATATCCTTAAACTACACTATTATTTTAAAACCCCAAGAGTAGTAACGACAACAGTACATTTCATAAGCTCTGGATTCCCCTGCAAGGAGCTGAGAAAGTTCCTAAGGACAAAGAATACCAATACTTTCCAATCAAACACAGTACAAAAGTAACTACATAAAGTACAATCAAGAGGTACATTAGATACTTTTTCAAATGTAAAATAAGAAGTAACAATGTATTATTATCCATTATATTTCCATGTTATTATTTTAAAATTTGAACAATTAAATATGACAGTGACAGGCCAACACCATTATGAAAAAACTGGCAGAAAGTTCAGGAGCAAAAGTCACAGTGAAAAAAGAATTTTTAAGTGAGTTGAAACCCATGAACTTTGAAAAACAAAGGAGTTTCTTTCAAGAAGCATCGAAGAAAGGCAGTTGAGGATGTCTGAGAGGTAAAACACACACTTAGAAGAAGTAACTACACCAGTTCAACACTCGATTCAACCTCAGATTTCTCTCTCATAGTAAATCTGTTTGTCCAAGTGTTTGGACAACAACACATAAGTCAGTTGCTTATTTGGAGGTTTGTCACCAGCTTTGGAATTAGCACTTGAAAGGATGTAGTCAGGCTAAGAACTGCAGCTGGTTGGTTTTGGCTGCCAGAGGCAATGCACCTAATTATTCAGCTGTGGTCCTATGAACTGGGATGTAATGTTGATTTACCTTTGACATCTTGCTCTTTGAGAAGTTATGATAAAGTAAATCCAAGCCCACATTATGCCAGAACCTGCTGGTTTGAAAGAAACCAAGCAAAACTCGTAATGAAAGCTTATTACCCTTGCTGAAAAGTATCTTTAAGACACCAACTAACTTGTGTCTTTTTTTTTTCCATAGCAGGAAGCCAATCTGCCCCTGTTGACTGAGATAAAATTCCTTGCACAGTGGAACTGCCAATTCCTCCTCGTTAGGGGATTACTCTTTTCTAACTTGAAGATGACTGGACCTTACTAGTTTGTCATCTTGGGAAACAGAATAGTTTATAAAATACTGGGAAGAAGAAAGATACTTTCAGAAATTCAAAGTATGTTTTCAAAAGCCAGTGTCAGCTCACTTAAGAGTTTACCCATGATTGAATGTAAAGATTAATTTTCAAAGATAACCTTTGACTTGCAGCACTGTCTGTGTGTATGCCCTGCAGTGACATGATCTGTAAAATAATTCTGGATGTAACTGCAGGTATATTTTTAAAGCTGTCGAGTGTTAAGCACATCTGCACCAACAAGGTCTCCCTACAGCCAACTCTTGCCTAACAGAGTGTAATTACCACCAAGTTCTGTGTTACTTTGCGCCTGCCTCTCTCACACCTGCCTTCTATTAGCAACACTGAAAGTGTGATCATTTCAGTACAGTCACGTGTGAAAAGGGTACCTATTAAAAGGTAAATGAGAGGGGAAATGAGCTCTGTTTACTGCCCTCTTTCTGACCTTGACTTTAGTTTGAACTTGTTTTTAAAAAAGTCTGAATACATGAGTTTGCTTTGAAAAACTAAGGAGTGTAACTAAATGGGATGTCCTTTGATTAAAGAGTTTATATTGTGCATTTTTCTGACAAAAAAAAAAAACCCAACAAAACAACAAAGAAGCTCTGTCACAAGGTCCTTAGCTGTTCTGAACAGCAGCAATGTGTGCAGCAGTGGGAAAGGGAGGAAAACCACTGCAGAGAGGCAGAACTGTAATGGAAAAAGGGAGCAAAACAAAAACAAAGAGAAGACCGTCACAAAAAAAAAAAAAAGAGAGAGAGAGAAGGTGAAAGGAAATAAAACATTCTGAAGCCTGGAAGGAATGGATTTAAACTAAGCATACTACTGTAGAGAATGGGGAGAGAGAAAGCCAGACAGAAAGGTGCAAATACTCAAATTCTGCTTGAAAAAGTTGCTAGTGTTAAAGAACTTAACTAGGTCAGGGAAATGAACCTTGGTAATATTATTGTATGAACTTGTTTGTGAGCTGGCAAAAAGCTCTTTTCTGTTTGTCAAAAATCAGAATTTTAAAATGTTGGCCAAAATAATTTCATAAGTAAAATCTGTATAAATGAAGGACAAAAGTAGAGGAGTTACTCTGTTCCGTAAGAACAGATCAGCTGTGGTATTAAATAATAAGGTGGGTTTTTTCCTGCTTGGTGGGTTTTTGTGGTGCAATGGCTATTTCTTCTATACAGGCATGTATAGAAGAAGCTTAAAGCTCAGCTACAGATCAGCAAACTAAGAGTTTACATGGACGGGAACCAGCACATGAGTGCAAAATGCAGTGCAGAGACAGAGGTTAAGATCTTGGAACTCTCTGAAACTGCAGCACAGGGAAGCCCTGAGGACAGGAACCTGTGACCCTATGCAGTGATGGTCAGTCAGTCTGGCTGTCTGACTCAGTGTGCTGATGGTCGCTGTGCAGCTGCAGAATAAAGCTATTGAATGCTCAAGTCTCATCAGTTTTCCAGTAAACAAACCTTTGCTTTGACATGGTTGCTAATGTGATCTCTCCTGTAGCTTAAATAGTTGTGCAAACGCCTAATCTGGGGTGTAGCTGTTTTTGTAATTCCTGTGAAGTCAGCATCCAGCCTACAAGGAAAGCTGTGAGTGTAGCACTGGAGCCCAGGCATATAAGCCAAAAGAAATTTTACTTCAGAAGCAAAGTTCTCTGTATCCAGCCAGCTGCTGTGCCCTATGCCCCCTAGCATGCCTAAAGAGAAATGAAGCATTGTGCCACATTTACATCATGCTTGCTTGGATTAACATCACCAACAGCTGAGAACCAGATGATGTATTGTGCATGATTTTTGGTGTGAGATCTCAGTTACAACCTCTTTTAATGCATGTTGTAACAAAGGGGTTTGCTATAACATATGCTGTCATTCCATTAAATATTACAGATTCCTGCTGAGAGATAATTGGACACCCACCTTCTGTTTTACATTTAAAAATCTGGGCCTTCATACAGAACCACCTAGATCCTGTATCACTGAAAGAAGAATTTGGACAAAATCATCACAGCAATGTCTTCAGACCTCAGCCTTAACTGCTTGAACACTATGTAACCCATAAAAGCTCAAAAAGTTATAATATGAAGGTCTTGCATTCTACAAAAGAAAAAAAAATAATCTGTAAGGATATTTTTGAGTTTTAATCTTTTTCTAGAATACATGACAATAAGAAATTTCTGTGAGAAATTTTTAGTCTGTTATTTTGTTAACTGTGTCCAAATCTTTTTAACTAGATAAAGCATAAAAGGCTCTGTAATCTCCAGTTTTACTGGATTTATTGAGCAAGTTATTAACTCCAATATTGACTCATATTACAATATGGCTCTCTCCAGAATTCCCCATTCCTGATAAGAAACAATAAAAGTAGGATTAGATTTATTCTACTAATGCAATCTTGATTACAGAAAATGCTAGGGAGTTTGTGGGTAGCTTTTTAAAAGTCAGCCTTCCAATACGTGGCTGCCTCCTCCTGCTACATCCCTTACATCCTCATAGCAGCAGAGATGAAACCAAGTAAAAAACCAAATCAATTTAGCTATGCACTATGTTCCGGCTGAAAAATTTCCTTTGGAGGAAATTCAGATACCTATAGGTAGTTTCACCTAGGTGTTAGTCCTGATTTTTGTGGAAAGATAGCATAGTAAAAAAGTTTGAGTAACAGGAATTTCCCAGGGTTTCAATCTCTTTGTGGCTAATTGTTCCTTTTCACTCAGTTTCTCCTCATCTGTTAGCTGGAACTAATACAAGTGCTGCACACCACAGGATGCCAGAGTCAGAAGAATTCCTGTGCAGGTTTAGAAAGAATCCCTTGGGTTTACAAGTCCAGTTCTATATTTTAGCTGTAGTGTTAAACAACAAGGACCTGAGTTTAATAGAGTGGTCACTATCTGACTTAAATGCTTCTGAATGAGAGCGCTTATGTAAATATACTCAAGATTAATATAAGAAAGGTAATTTATTATACGTTACTGTAAGCCAATGAGAATAAATAGTTTAACTAGAGGCTGAAGAACACAGACTGTCTTGGAGAAATCTACTGCAAGGTTTCTATGTTAATGTATGCAAATTTAAATAAACCCATCGCAAAAGGTTTAAGAGAACATTACAGTGATGTTCCAGCTCAAATACTAAGAAGACAGGAAACATAAAAGTCAACATTATCTGTTCATCCCTGATTTGCTTCACCATGGATTTGCACTATGATATGACTTTATAGGAACACATATTTCTTTCCCCCATCCTACTGCTTTGTCTTTTAGTACACAGGATGGATGGTGCTTGCTTCAAAAAAATTTCTCATTGTCAAACATACAACTTTTGTGCTTAATATAGTGCATATTCTCTAAACCATTGCTGGAGATGAAGCTACTTGTTTATTTGCAATGAGATATATTAAGCTATTTGTATTAAACTTCCTGTGAGATAAGAGGAAATGATTCATGTAGAAATCAAAGTAAAATAATATTTCTTTATTTGGTTGCCTATTTACTAGAGTCTGTTTTGTACTGCTACTTTGCATGTTATAGTACCCTAGATATTGAAGGTACTTTTCACTGACTACAGCAGTAGCTGTCTTAATTGTTTGTCCAAATCAGAGCTGGATCCTCAGACCCTGAATCCAGATAACAAAGAACAAGTTACTGCCAATCACAAAAAAATTCTGTGCAGGCGTTTTTGTCCAGAGTAGCACCAGAACTCCATGATAAGTGAAGAGATCAAATCTACCTCCCAAGGAGGGATGAATGGCCCGAACTTCAAGACTGTAATTTTTTTTTTTTCATTCCTTATTGGATGCAGTGTTATCTGGCACACAGATTGGATTGATCAGCAGACAGAAGCATGCAGAAGAAATAATTTGTGACTGTGTAATTCAAGACAGTACCAGAACACCTATAACATGCTAAATGAATATTGCAGACGTACCTGTAATGTGGACTTCTACTCATAACTAACTTGACTTTGCAGCCATAGCATTCTTTTAACACTGCTGCAAGTGTAAAGTAAGGTTTATGCAAGACAAACAGAAGAAATTCCATTCTGGGTTTTTAGGGCAGGAGACTTTAGAGGCAATTCAAGGACCTTTGTCACCTAAGTGAAGAAAGGAACTGATAACATGAGAAAAGTTAACTTGGTCTAAATACACGGATGCTTGTGATGGGTGGGTGGGGGTGCACACGCACACAGCCCTCTCATCCTTGGGCCTGCTCTAGGGTCTCAGAGGCTTCTGATAAGCCTTGACTGAATCATCTGAGGAGGGAAGAGTCCTGTGAGTGAACCTGTCCAGCCGTGAGGCACTCCCTGGCCATACCAGGAGCTCTTGCATGGTAGAGGTAGGAACAATCAGCTGTTCCAAGAAAGGTGGGAAGCAAAGAATAAGCAATTATCCTTTGTAGCCCCAGTAAACCATTTACCTGACTCAAGTGGAGTGGCACCACTGTTTCTGCACTTTGGGAATAAAAGCCCAGTAATTACCAATTGTTGGGTTATGGCCAGGATGGAACTTACTTGTGACCAAAGTCAACAGTCTTGAGACCCTATAAACAACGGTCCTGAGTGAGACCCTTTGAGCTCTCCTGGATGGCAGTGGCTGTGCCAGCACCTCCCTCTGAGTGGGACCTGCCTTGGTGTTCCAAACCCTACAACTACACCTGGAACAGCTTCAGCCTTTCCCAAAATCTTGCCTATCAGTATCCATTTTATCACAAAACACATGGTGACTAACATAAAAAACTTTCCAGTCAAAGTCCTTTCCAATGAGCAGTTTCAAATCAGATGCTGTCACTAGATTACCCGCGCCAGCATAGGAGTAGATCTAGAGTTCACATATGAATTTTCCTACTGGCCAATGAATTTAACCTGAGAGAGCTCAGCACTGCTGGGGCACCATATAGCACCATCTGCAGGGTGCTAGACCAAAGCCAGACACCTTCACAGCTACACCTGTAATGGAGCATTTCATTTGGGGCAGGTAATTCACAAAGGAACATTACACACTCAGGGCTACTTCCTACTGTGTTTTAAGAGCAGAAATCAACTTTTAAGAAGTAAGAATTATACCTGTAATGTTGTATCTGATGCAAGAGGTGGGTTACAGACATCTAGAAAGTTTGGGTCATACAAGAAAGTCCTATTATTCCCCACTCTGAAGGGTATTGTTTCAGGTTATCAGAAATTTTGCTAACATCTCCTGCATCTGCAAGTCTGGGAGGCAATGCACAAATGACGTACGTGGAACAAATCAGCCTTGTAAAGTCCAAGCTGCCCCCCACTTGCTTGCTGGAAGATGCTGTCAAGCACTTTGCTGCTGCTGTCTGTCACCATGGAGCTTATTGCACTTGCTGCAGGAGTGATCTTCTTAACAAGGCTGTTAAAACAATTTTAGCCCTTTCCATTCACCCTGTATTTAACTGACATCTTGCACTTTACCCCAAAACACTCCCAAGACAAACCAAAAATCAGCTGCCAATTTGGCTGGGTAGTGATCCTACCCCTTCCTGTAAATTTGTTGGTGAAGCTCTTTACACTTATCCCTTAGAAACTGTAAAGTATCTCAGTGTNNNCTATTGTTCCAATAAACAACCAGCAAGTTCTGCCATTTCAGACTTAATCCTGTAGCCAAGGCAGAGTTCCTGTAGTCACAACTCATCTCTTGGCACAGCAGCCCTTTGGCCTCTGGTCACACAGCACCTGGACCTCTCAGGATCTCAGCGTGTAGAGGCTGCAGGAACGCATGCAGGATCTCCATTTCTGGCCAGCCAGGAGCACCAGCGCTTCCAGGGGAAGCTGAAAGCCCTCACAGCTTCTAGCAAAGCATGACTGCATCCAGCAGACACTGGAAGCTTAGATGCAACTCTCCAACCTCCTCTGCAGCAAAGCCAAGGCACAAGTCCCAAGCTCTGTAACTGGGGGTTAATTTTTTTTTATATAGCCTCCTTCAGCTGTTCAGTGCTGTCAGCAGTGAAGGAATGGCATTTTTTCCAAACCTGTGGTACATTGGGAACGATTTCTGTTTGAAAGCATTCTGCTGTGCTCCTGGAGGAGAGTTCCTGCAACTGGTTGGTTGTGAGATGTTTTTAGCTCTGATCCACTGCAAAATTAAATCTGTTTTAAAAGGGAGAAGTTTCTGGCACAGCTTAGAAATATAACTTGAAAGTCAGTGCTCAAGTTAGTGGAGTTCTGACACCCACGTCTTTAATGGGAGCCAATGGCACGTAAACAGATACTACCCAAGACATGCTCTTTCTTTAGGCTTAATTCCCCAAATTATTATACTTTTTACATCTAGGTCTTCCTGCTCTCCCACTCTCCAGTAACTCTTAGCCTGGCTCTGGTAAATAAGCAATAGCTGGTGCCCTAGCAGGGTCATTTTATGGGAGGTTTTTCGGTGGTGGTGGTCTTTTTTTTTAACTTAACTAGGTAAGTCAAGTCTGATAGCAACATTAACAAGGATAAAGCCAAAAGTTACAGTACTTTTCCAGAAATTCCTCATACCTTCAGCTTTTTAGTATGCTGATGCATTTTCTTACCAATAGAGCTGAGTGTAAGCTGTTAAGAAAATGAAGTTTTCTTAATTTTTTTTCCTTCTCCCTGCTCCAGGAGGCATCTAAGCGTGAGCCAATGTGCTTTCCTGCAGTCCAAGCAAGGGACAGAGATCAGAGACAAATCCAAACAAAATTCCTCCCAGTCTGCCAAGAAACAAGTTTGCATCTGCTTGCCTTAAAAAGCAGCACAAGATATTTCTCTGTAAGCATTCCATTTGGTATAGATTCACTCATTTGTGTAGGAAGTTTTTACCACAGAATTTGCAGAAGATAAGGCGGTTGATGCAATTTCTAACACAAACCATATTTGCAGCTATGAGTACTTATCAGTAGACTTTTATATGTAATTCTAATGCAGTTGCAGCCTGGCTTAGACATACAAAGATGTGCCCTTGAGGCACGGGATGTATTCCAGAATACCACGCATTCACAACTGTCTGTGTTAGTTGAATGGGATGGTGTCTGTGGTTGTAGCTTCCAACCAGCCAGGGCCTACTCTTTCCACTTGGTCCAAAGTGGCAACGACCAGCGGTGGAAGTTTTAAGACTGGCCAACAGACAGAACCATTTCATCACTGCCCCCTCAAGGTCTCTTCTCTGTGCCTCTCCAAAAAGGAGGCTGCATACAACATTCAGGGGAGAAGGTGTGAAATAAGAAAGGCCTTAATTTCTGTCAGCTCACGGAGTAGCTCTAGGTGGCATTCAGTGCCAGAACAGCAGGGAACAGGGAAGGCAGCTCTTACTCACTTGCCAGTGATGTCACTGCCAAGAGTTATGAAACTCATTTTATGGATGAAGCCATGGGGCAGGCATCTGTGACCACAGGTCTAGCATGACTTGCCTTAGTCTGAAAAAATAGATAAATCAATTAGTCCTTGCAAGGGCTGGCTACTCTAACTATGGAGCAAACAGCAGAAGTTACCCAATATCTCTCAGCAGGTCTACTTACGGGAAATCAGGCTTTTACACATTTAGACAAAGACAAGGTATCAGAATGTGGAGCACTTGGTTTCATGAGCAAGATCTGGGCACACACTGATAGCTGATAGTGCTGCTCCACACCTACCAGAGTCAGCTAGCACAATGTATCAGTACTCAGCACCACTAAAGTATTTGTATTATATTTTATAATTACACCCTAAAGAAAACCAAGACCAGAGGCTCAGTTCTATGTAGCTTACAGTTACAGATTTTTCTCTTTTTTCCCATTCAAACCCACTCCTATGAATTTGTGAAGGCTTTCGTGCAAAGGTCACATCATGTAGTGATGTGATTCCAGAGAGGCACAATGCAAGACACTCACCTGATTCCTTCACTGTGTACAAGTAGATTATAAGATTTATTTGGATGCAGTGAGCTGTCAAACATACAAAAAGGTTTCTCTAGAGCAACTGTAGTAAGAGTGGGTCTGTTAGTAGCAAGCTGAGGGGCTGCAGTTTGAGGCCTCAGGCTTTGATCTAAAAAAGAAAGTTACCAAAAAATATTTAAAAGAAAAAGAAACCAAAAACCCAGCACCTTTCTCCTCTTCCCCCTGAAAGCTCTGACTCAAAAGGGAGGATCAGGCTGTTCTAACAAACAACATTAAAGCATAAAAGGGGGATGCAAATTGCAGCTGAGCAGGGGAAAAAACACCAATTTTAAGAACCAGCAGCATAAGCCTCACAATCACAACAAAAATTTTGATTTAAAGGCTGAAATTTTTTTATTTTTTAAGATTCACAGCTGTCAAACAAATTCAGAATTTATTGCTCAGACAAAACTCTACATGGCCTCCTTGGAGTCTTGCTTTGATGAAGAGTGTGGCAAACTGCTCCATGGGCTATAGTCATGCAAACTAGTACTGACTGATTTTCCAGCAGCTGAGAGTATGTCAACAGAGCTCACAGAAATTTACTCACAGAAAGTAAATCGCCTTTCAGACTGAAAGTTTTAGCCATTATTTTTTATGTGGATATTTTTCTAAGCCATCATGTTTTAGTTGAGTACCAGACCATCTTGTGCTCTGGCTGAATCCACCAGCCATAGCAAAGAGGGATAGCATCACCTTTAACATTTTAAAATTGTTGAGTTTGCTTCAGGTTCAGAAGAATCGCAAAGAAAGGCAGAAAATGAACATGGCAATAAACTCTCTCAGCAAAATCTGTGCTGGCAGATGTGTCCTAAATTAGGATCAGATCTCATCCTTACTTAGATTTGTGTAAATCCACATAAACTCCGCAGAAGTCAAGGGAGCTTGTCTGGATTTAAAGGATGTACAAATGTACCCTCAGTATAATTACAGTGTTCCAGAAGAAAGTGCAAGAGAAGAGATCAATGTAAATTCCTGTATCTTCAGTTAAGCAACAAGGACAATTTTCTTGCTCTGTGTTGCTTGTAGGCAATTCTGTTCTCTAGAGTCAGTTTGGATTGATTGCTCCATGAGAGCAAAACTTGCCTGTAGCCTTGGCTTTGCAGGCCTGTGTGAAGTCCATAAGGATTTGAGAAGGATGAGGCCTGAAGTCACAAAAGGCTGTGAAATGCATAGAACTTTCCAGGATCTAAAGTCCAAACCTTCTTTACGTTCTCGTCTGGAGACATAATGAGCACAACTGTCCATACCCTGCTGTAGTCCATCCCTTCAGTCCACTGCACAGGCTAAAATGTACAGTCCTTGCAAGCCCAGCTCCATGCTGGTTGTGCATATTAAACACCTTAAAGTGTTTAATATAGAGATTAAAAAGCATGGTGATGACATCTGCCAGTCAAGAGATAATCCAATCTGAAGGGTGAGAAAGATGAATAAAGCAAAGAATCCATCTTAAAGTATTTGGAAGATCCTCACTAGTTTTTTGCATATGTTCTAATTCACTTAACTGCAAGTTATTGTAATAAAATTCCTCTTAACCTTTGCAACAGTTAATCAACTACAAATTCTTTTAATAACATTCAAACAGGGTGCCTCATTTTCTAAAATACGTCAGTTTCTAAAGTTTTTGCAAGGGGCAGTTCAAAACTTTGACTTTCAAACCTCTGTCTCTGAAGAGGGAATGGAGAAACATTCCTTGGGTTTTGCTCATTCACTTACAAGCTATTATTAGCTTGTAAGTTCCTGCAGATATCCTGGTGGGTGTAGGCCTTGAGGAATGTGCTGAAAGAGGAGTAATGCCTTTGTGAATCAATTTTCTAAAAAGCATCCATAAATATGGAAGCAAAAGCAGAGATATTTTTTAAAAGTGCATAAAACAGGCAATCAAGGTTTGCGAGAGTGGTGGAAAGCAGGGACAGTTAAAAGTGGTGAAGGACAGACTTGCAGCATTACAAAATATTGTGAATGTGGCCAAGGTGTTATGTCAAACAGTGGAAAAGTTTCCTCTTCTGTCCAGTCAGCATTCTTCAGGCATGGTGCCCTGATGGGAACTACAGGCATCTCTGCTGCTCAGTCTCCTGTATCTGCTGTTCTGAAGAGGTTAACAGCAGGGGAAGCAGCTCTCGTGCTGCTGTTGGGGTAAGAACATTTGACCATTTGAGAGTGGCACTGAAACCAACATGTTTATTCAAAGAGGTTATCAGTCAGCTACTATAGACTTCAGAAGGGCTTGTCCTGGTGGCTGGTATTAGTAAAACAGTGTCACAAGGCAGTGTCTGGAAATCTGAGCAATGGAGCTCTTCATTTAATGATGAATAACTCTCAGTCACTACTGCACTGTATTTATACCATAAGGCTGCAGGAATAATTTTCAGGGTCTTTTTTCCTCCTTTCCTATCGAAGTCCCTTTGTGTGTACTCATTATGACTGTGCAGAAGAGCTTTGCAAACCACTCTGTTCCAAAGGGACTGGTGTGATGGCAATAACCTCCATCCTCCATTTGCCCAGCACAGGAACACTTGTGTGCTGAGTGTGGAGGTCCCAGCTGTGCATGGGTTGGAGCATCATGACTCACTGAGCCATTAGTCTCATTAGATCTCTCTTTACATTATAGATCTTTCATGTGTCCATACGGAAACAGAAAAGCTCAGAAAAATGAGAACTTCAAACTTTATCATCTGGTGGCAATTAATTTTGTGCAAACCTGAAAGGTCAAGCAGTGAAAACGTCAGGATGGGGAAAAATAACTTTCTGCTTAAGAAATCAGGGCCACACCGTTGCTCAATATAAATTGGCCTGGCTCTGCTGAGGTGCATTTCTTACAGACACAAGAACTGGTGCTTCTTGCATTCCCCTCAGAAATCATGTACAAGATGTTACCACTGCAGTAAACTCCAAACAACTGCAGAAATCTGAAGCTTAGAGAAGCCAGCTGTTAAAATGAAAGGCTCTTTGTTACACAGAAGTTACTGCTTTCTTTGCTGAAGAAATGCCTTTCTGTCTACAGTTACCTGCTTGAACTTCAATCTCATACCGTTAATAACCACTAAGTAATTCTTTTAATGAAAGCCCTGGGCTTACGTGATAGTCTAGATGTCTCTAATAAAAGCAAAGACCATTTGCTGCTGCCTCAGAACTGCTCCTTGTGAAGGATCATTTGTGCCAGGCAAGCCAACAGAGATTGGACTCACATTTCTTCACTTAGAAAATGGTAGTATTTTCCTACTTCAGTGAATCTGGTGTTGGTTGAAGGGCTTGTTCTAAATATCAGCTACAATTAGGAGTCATTCTGCTGCAGAAGGGGAAGAATTATCTTTGGTAATTCAGAGAGGTTGGATATTTCTATGTTTTAGCTATGACCAAAGTAATGTTTTTTGATGAAGAACTAAGCAAAGATAACAGGGGATGGAGTTAATCTTCTTGGCCTGTTAATCTTCTTCTCCTGGTTACATTCCCTAGCCTGCAGTTTCTGTTAACTGGGTTTGTGCAGAGGTAACTTGACTGTGCTGGCCTGATGTGGGTCAGTGCAATGACCCTTTCCCGGGCTGATGTGAGGAATCAGGCATCCCTAAGTGGTGGGTGTAATCCCTCACCTTTGACCTCAGGTTGCTCTTTGTATATTTGTGTAATGGAGCCCTTTAAATTTATTTTTACTACATAGATAAAATACAGCTTTATAGCTTTGCAAGCAAGAGGAAATTTTAATGACATAAAACTATTAAGATTTGAGGACTGGGATTGGTATCTGTAATAGCTGGAGAGGAGGATCTTTCCTCACAAAGATTTTTGTGGGGCCTGGAATACCTTTCTGAATCTACAGTCTTGAAATATCACTTCATAAAGGCAGTTTAATATCTTTGGGACTCAGATGAACTTTGGTGCAATAGCTGCAGTTTTATATGAATGTGAAATACAACACAATGGGGCTCCTGTACTGAGCAGTGTGACAAATTCTACTGCAGTCAGACTGGAGTAAAAGCTTTTTTTACAAAATGATTAATTGTCCAAAATGATTAATAAATGTCCATAATGTTGTAATTACAAGTGGAAAAAATTTTCTGTAAAGACTTCCTTTACTCACTGAATTGTTACACTCTAGCTAATTCATCGTTTCCAGAACAAAAAGCATATGCTGGCTTTGACTTTAGTATTTATGTTGTTGCCAATATGCTTTATGCTAAAGTCTCATAGATGGTGTTTGAAGTTAACAACCAGATACAAACCCTACACCAGAACCACCCCCTGAAAAAAAAGCATGTGAATCAGACATTGTTGAGTCTAGATCCTTATTCTTGAGCCAATATCATGGAAATGCCCTGTTCAGTTGACTTCCAAGAGGTGTGAAAGGACTCATGAAAAAATTCTGATATGCAGGTCTACAGTACCCATATCTATGGTGCACACTCTGCAGGAAGATGGAGTCATCTGTTTGTGTGGATACTGAATGCCCACCTGCTGCTAGTCAACATTTATGTTGTAAGCAACATCCCTATTTCTGGTTACTTAAGCTCATTTTGTGTGTGTTTGACAATGTAATCCTCTTTAGAATTTGCATGTGGGCTCCTACCAGTAAAGTTTAAATGGCTCAGTTTCCTCTCTGGTGCTCTTCAGTATTCAAATGACTGTGTAGTGACTTCTTGTTCAGCTCTGAATTGAACATAAGCCATGGGAACATGTCAGCAGGAATGCTGCCCGCCCTGCACTGAGTTACCTCTGTATGTCAGTGAGCAGCATCAAGAGATTGATTCTTTGGAGTTTTTTCTCATGGTCTGATAACATGATAGACAGCAACTTCTCATGCACAAGTGCAGTTGGAATATGCCTAGAACAAGAGATCTGGGGAAGAAAAGGCATCCTGGGGTACTAAATTACTGTGATTCACCATTTCTCTTAAGAAAAGGAAAAGGGAGAGAAAT
The DNA here is from genome assembly GCA_013400235.1 of Oriolus oriolus. Taxonomy (NCBI): domain Eukaryota; kingdom Metazoa; phylum Chordata; class Aves; order Passeriformes; family Corvidae; genus Oriolus; species Oriolus oriolus. The sequence continues at coordinate 90,952 of VXBT01005814.1, read as the reverse complement.
GCTTGGCCCAGCTGTGTTTGTATGGTTTGGAGTTTAACGTAACATGTATGCTGCTTCAGTTTACAATAGACTCACATGCCTTAGTGTTTTTCTATGGCTTCTTTGAGATCATGTGCATGGTGGATATCTTGGCAATAAACAGTTTTGGTCAATGATTCAAGGCAGAAGAAAAGTCAGCCTGATGCTGTTGAAAGCATTGGCAAAAACACATTCCAGATTTTTTTTTTCATTTAGAAAATATTGTTTCACTTCAGAAACAATATAAGAAATGAAAGACAGTGTTTCTCCTAACTCCTGTGATCCTGGTGTTCTAAACTTTCAGCTACTATCAGTGGCAAATATAAATTAATAAGTATTAATAATAATAAACAGGCAGGACTCAGTGTAAACAGCTGCTGGAAGAGGGATGCAGTAGAGAAAACAGTATTACAATTTCAGCTAGTCTGGTGTAAATTTCTTTGCAGTCAAACAGGTTTAAGCCTTTACCTGAAAAGGTAAACCCAAATGTATTTGTCATAAAAAGATTCTATTAAAATAGTAAGCATTGCTGTGGCCTCTGTCTAAACAGGGAATCTGATGCGATGACTTGACTGGAGTGCTGCAATAGTAAAGAAAGCTCATGTCTCAACTCCCATGGTTCCTAGTCCAGCATCTGACGGACTGAGCTGATTCCATCGTAAGCTTATTTCAAGGAACTTCATTTTTAGATATTTTTACTTACAACAGTAGGCAGGAACTTGTCTTTTGTTATATAAAGCTATTTAAACCTTTGCTTTCTCCTCTCAGTGCACTTGTAGTGGGACTCAGGGAGAGGCATTTTGTTGAAATCTGTTTTCTAAACAGCTTCAGTTCCAGTCTTATCTGTGTCTCCAGCACACCCACCACTGCAGTGCACTTGGCTCAGCTCTCAGTTGTTAATTTCTGCCTTAAGAAAGAGTTTTGTGATTAGGACCTTGGATGAGGATCCAAAAGATTATGTATAGTTAGTGGCATCCTCTGAAAACAACCTATTTAATCTCTATTTTTTTCAGCTGCCCACTTTTAAAAGAGGAATACAAATTAATGTATAACGTATGTAAAGCTCTCCACTTTTAGTGTTGTCTGGTCAAACTGTACTTGTTTTGGGAAAGATTATTAACTGCATTCAGGTATTTGTTGTTTTAGCCTTTAAAAGAAGAACTGTGTAATACAATTCACTGGTCAGTTTTGGGCTGACATAGAATACAACTCTTAAACTTGCAGTTTCCAAACATTCATGCACAGAACCTTTGTAAAGAAAACCCTCACTATATACTGTGCCATATGTACAAACTGTTGAAATAATTTAAATGCATTTGGCTTCCAAGAGTGAATTTCATATGAACACAGACTAAACAGATATTCCTGCTGAGACCCAGCTGTGCTTTTTTGTATACACATAGCATTTTGGTGCATGATGGGGCTTAATTCTTGAGAGGCTTAGTTTCAGTATCACTGCATACCAAGAGATCAGACTCTGAAACTCAAGGTTTAGGTTGTATATCTCTAGATATGCATATCCTCCCAGACCAGCTGCTGAGGAGCAGACCAGAGAAGCAGACAGCAACATGTTCCAAATGGCTGGGCTCAGGGAGCTGTGGTTGGCAGTGCAAGGCCCTGCCGGAGGTCAGTCACTAATGATGTACCCCAGGGGTTAGGGTAGGATCAGGTCTAACAGCTGCATTACTGACCTCGGTGATGGACCAGAGAGCACTCCCAGCAACTCTGCAGGAGATAACAAACCTGGGAGGAGTGGCTGATACACCAGACAGTTGGGCTGCCGCCCACAGGCACCTGAACATGGTGGTGAACAGGCCAACAGGAAATCTCATTAAGTTGAACAAAGGGAAATCAAAGTTCTGCACCTGGAAGGAGTAACCTAATATACACAATGTACACAATGGGGCCAGCTGACTGGAAGGCAGCTGTGCAGGAGAGGAGCTGGGCTACTACGGACAAAAGGTTACCCAGGAGCCAGAAATGGGCACTGCAGCCAAGGCAGCCAACAGCACTTAGAGCTGCATGATGGTCACGACCAGCAGGTCAAGGGTGCTGATCCTTCCCCTCTGCTCAGCCCTGGGAGGCCACAACTGGACTGCTGTGTCCAGTTCTGGGCTCCCCACAATGAGAGAGACATGGACATACTGCCATGAGTTCAGGGGAGGGCAACTAAGATCATTAAAAGTTTAGAGCACCTGGCATTAGATAAGAGGCTGAGACAGATGCGGTTCTTTAGCCTTGAAAAGGGAAAGCTCAAGGAGAACGTGATCAATGCATGTAAATACCTGATGGGATGAAGCCTATAACAAGAAGATAGCCAAAGGAAGAAGCACGTGGAAAGATGGGACCAAATGGACTTACTGGGCTCTCTACAAAGAAGTGCCCATCAGCATTATAATCAATTATCTCACTAAGAAGAAAAGTCTTTCTCTAAAACCCATTTAAACTATTTTGAAATGCTTTTTCAGGAAGGCAGCAGCGCAGCATGGTGTGGATTTAGTTGTACATATGCTGCAGACAGGACAGTCAAACAAGTCAGATTAGAAAATTCCCATGTGAAGCTCTGTGACCCAAAACTGCTCTAATCTGGACCAGAGACCAAGCAGAATACCTGATTCACAAGGTAAGGAGTGGAGCATGGACAGTTTTGAGTACACATCTTTGCTCAGCATTGTCCCTCATGTGAAGACAATAATGAAGTCAGGTCCTCTGTGCTGCTTTTGGTGCTTGTCCCGTTCCACTATAAAAGGGGGAGCTGGGAAGGATTCTTTTAATAGATTTTTCTGACGAAAAATCAAGCACAAAAAACCGGCGATATTATATCTGGGAACCGTTTACTGAAAA
>VXBT01005814.1:0-88061 GCA_013400235.1 Oriolus oriolus | reverse complement strand
AAAAAAAAAAAAAAAACCAAAGACAAACAAAAAAAAACCCCTTAAGTGTTCTTATTAAATGGAGGAGCGGAGATAGGAAGAAGGGGCAGGGAGAGGAAGGCGGGGGGAAGAAACACAAGACAGGGGTACAGCGTTACCACCCCGGCTCTCTGTCAGCATCGGTTTGGCAGGCGGAGCGTGCGTGTTGCGAACCGCGGTGCGTTTGCGTAGTTTCCGTGGCGGGCTGGGCGCGNTGGGCGCGACGGCTGCGGGCGGCGGCAGCTGCAAGCTGGGTGCCGTGGGCTCGTGCTGCGGGCTCGCTGCCGCGGGCAACGCGGGAAACACGGCGGCTGTCAGGGCTGGCCACAAGCGGCGGCGACAGGCTGGTTCGCAGGCTGGCTGCGGACTCGTGCCACAGGCGGCGGCTGCAGGCGGCAGGGGCTGTAGCACAGGGAACGCGGCGGCAAACTGATGGTAGGAACGGTGAAGCAGGCACAGGCAGGGGTGCAGGACCACAAGAAGAAAAAGGCGAGGTGGGGGGAGAAGGGCCAAGCTGACCCTACAGGCGAGCCCCTGATCCCTCCAGGAAACCCAAAGCAAGAAATGGCATGGTGTTGCGGCTAGCTGCTTTTATCTGCCCCCAAACTCCTCCCCCAACCCGGCTTCGCGGGCCCGTTTGGGGCGGGCATCTCCCGCGGGCAGCCGAGTACTTGCCCTCACCAGCGAGCGTGTGTGGGGGCAGGGGGGAGCTGCTCACACTCTAATCACGGAAGTTTTCTCTGCCCTGACTGGCTGCCAGGCGAAGCCTCCCTGGGGACAGGGCAACACAGGGGTTTTTTGTAGGAATTTTCTTCATCTCATTTGTGACATATGTTGAGGCATATATATATATATATAGGTCCCTCTCAGTGCTAAACCAGAGACAGCTGATTTCAGCGCCTCAATTGCTCTGCTGGTTTTGGGATTAATTGCAAATAATCATACACAGTGCCTGCTAAAGCTTATCCCTAGTACACAAGTCCTGAAAATGAGAGTGAAAAGGTACTAAACAGACAGTCAGTTGCAGAAGAGCTTTTCAGCCTCTTCCAGTCTGGCTGTAGTTCTTGTTCTACCAAACACACCAGAATGTTTCATTGCTGTCTTCTGCATTTTATATTTTTAAGATATTTCCCCCTATGTTTGTTGTTAAACATTCAGGAGAAAGCTGTAGCTAGCTCCAAGAAGCCTGTTTGGTAGCGTTACTGAATTTCAGCAGAGGTAGTTCTAGAAGTCCAGCATGCCAGGTCATCATAAACATTAAGGAATGATGTGCTCTTTCAGCCTTAAGTGCTTTTAGAACTGGAAATTAAATATACCAAATTTTTCTTTCATAGCAGCTGGTATGACAAATGTATTACTTGATGACTGCTAGAGGTAATCACAGGTAACCAGTAAATTGCTGTGATACTCACCTTCCAGCTGAACCACGTGACTGGATGAACATCATCTCCCAGGCCTTTGCAATTTGGTAAACAGAGTAAAATGAGTTAACTTAAACCACATAACCTGGCCTGTTTCATTACACATCTGCAGCAGTGTAAGAGCCAATCACACTGCCAGTTATTTTGTGTTATTTGATGAGTAGTGGAGCATAAAAATGGAGAAATTTGGTCATTTACAATTATCTATACATATGGATCACACATCAGTCTCACTGGTAGCCTGAGGTGAAAAGTTTGAGCAAGGCTAATTAATTTTCTAGCTCTTCTAGCTTAAAAAAGATTATGTGTAGCTTAGCACTCATCCAGCCTGTTAACTTCCTATCACAGCTGTGCTGTTGCAGTGCCCTATCTAGTAGTGGCAAGACCTGGGCAGCTACAAAAAAACTCCAAAGAAAATCTATAAAGTACTTGGATCTCAACCAAGCAAAGCTTAATTTCTGTCCTGATGCTTATCCCCCACGACTTTTATTTATCCTTTTATTTGTTTGCCTACCAGAGGGTTGCATTTCAGCTCCTGTTACTGACGCACTTTTTGCTCTACTTTCCACTGATCTCAGTTCTTTCATTAAGAACTGCGTATCCCAAGGATGACTGATTATTATAGGTTTTATTCTACCAAACTTTCTGTAAGTGCATGTGTAACTTGTAGGGGTGTACTCTGTGGAGGCATCTCCCTGGCCCCCGCAGATGCCTCCTCCTCCCAGTTCAATCCCCGCCCTTGAGTGGGCGGATGAACCCGAGGCAGAGAGGTGGTCCCAGGACAGTGACATGGTTTGAATGACACCTCTCCCTGGAGCATGCCCAGTCTTAATGTTCTAGCTGTTTCCATCTGTTAACGGCCCCTCATGTCAATCCTTTGTTGACTCCTCCCTAGTTGTATCCCTATTGGACCCTGCTATATGGACCCTCCTACGCTCCGCCCTCCTACCCTAATCCCATTGGTTGGTGACCTTTTCCCCCTCCCTCTTTTTGTTCGCCTTAAAAACCCCTGTCAGGATTCTCCGGGGTTCTTCCCTGAGGGAACCTGGCAAGCAATAAAGCTCTGTCTGTGTTCCTGGAAGGACCGTGCATTTCTCCTCATTCCTTTTCACCTTTTGCCTCAGGAGTCACTCGGTGTTCGCTTGAGAGTCAATAGGCACTAGGAGGAAGGGCTGTGACAGCCTCTCCAGTGCGCTCCTGAGTGACACCGCCGGCAGCTGCGAGTCGGAGTGCTGGGTCTCCTGCTATCCTGGGCAGGTATAAACGGAGACCACAGCGAGCAGCGCCGCCACAGTAACTCATATAGGCCTGAAGTCTCCTCTGCAGAGTCAGTTCTAAGTGCAAGGATGCATAGGACACAACACAGGTACCTTGTGAGAGCCACACAGCAGTTCAGGTATTTGCAGTGTTACACACTCATAGTCCTGCTTGGGCAAAGCAGTTTTGTACTGAAAGATGACTGATGAAGCTGACACTGACATGCCAGAATTTGGAGAATCTTTGTAGTGCAGGTTTAATATTATCAGGCATGGCCTTCTGCATTAAACACTGAAGTACTTCATGAATCAGGGCAGCAAAAAATACAATTTCAAGTAAAGAATTCATCTTGTTTTCTAACAAGTCATTGCCATCATCCAACTGTATTAGCATTTAACAATACACATCTGTCATCCAGGAGGATAACATCATAAATCCAATATGATAAATGGGAATGCCACTTACAAAGCCAAAATGAGCTGAAGCCAATGAAGCTACATAGATTTATACCAAGTGTGATATCTGTAGTCTCCTCCAAGCAGTAATCTCTCTTAATTGACTGTAGTCTTGAGTGTTCTGCAGATCATGAGAGGGAAAGACAAAGGGAAGGGGAAGGCAGAGCTGTGTTTGCTTTAAAGAGAAAGGCTTGATGAAAGACATGACACAGCACGTATGTGAGGGAGCCAGAATTCCTAGCATGTGTAATAGATTTCCATGAAAACTGATGACTGCCAGAAAATTAACCTACTTCCATCCAAGAACACAGCATATTTAGGAGCAGATATATTTCCTAAAATAAAGCTTTACTTCTCCAGCCCAGGCCTTTCATTGGGGAAGGGGAGAAAACACAAAGATGAGAACTGAAGCAAAAAAGCTCAATGATATCAACAACAAAAACAAGACAAAGCTCTCCATGACCAATGTGAAAAGAAAGATGGCACATACCACAGACCAAACAGGTTTTTCTCCACCTATTTGTCAACAAGTTCCCTTACAAGTTCCCAAGCACAGGGCCTTGTTCCTGGAACAGTAAGTGGAAAGCAGAGGAGCAGCAAAGCCCTCCTAAGCAACATGCCTGTGGCTAGCCCTGCACTTCCTTGTGTCCCTTTTCACCATTAGGGAGCAGAGAGTGGGGGATGCTGTGGGAATGTCACTCATGCCTGTCAGTGGTGAATAAAACCAGAGCTGCTCTAGGAAGTGTTTTGAACTTAGCAGTTGCTGAGATGGTAAAGGAGAAAGGGCTTTTGTGCAACAAAAAAATGGTGAAAGTCAAAATGACAATCCAAACAGAAGTACTGAGTTATAGAAAATATTCCACCTTGAAGTAAAGCAAGTTGCAAGTCCATTCATAGCTAAGGACAGGAGTTTGGAATTACATAATATTTTAGCTTGAAACCACAATCAGTAATAGGATAGATACAAAAACCTTAAAAGTCATGGGAAATTTTATTCTCTCTGCAGTATTCCCAAATGATGTATGTCAGCCAGAAATACTGCCTGCTCCTTTTGTCCATGCCCATGGCAGGGGATTGGAACTACATGATCTCTAAGGTCCCATCTAAACCAAACCATTGTGTGATTCTGGGACTCCTAGGTGCCTCATGGCTGTGCTCTTTGCTCTCTCTTTGACTGTGCTCACCCCTCATCCAGCACTCATTCACCAGAATCACAGAATCACAGAATTAACAAGATTGGAAAAGACCTTTGAGATCATCGAGTCCGACCTATGACCTAACACCACCTTGTCAACCACACTATGCCACTAAGTACCACATCCAGTCTTTTCTAGAGACCTCCAGGGACAGTGATTCCACCACCTCCCTGGACAGCCCATTCCAATGCCCAATCACCCTTCCTGTGAAAAACTTTTTCCGAACGTCCAGCCTAAACCTCCCCTGACACAGCTTAAGACTGTCCTCTTGTCCTGTCACTGTTTGCCTGGGAGAAGAGACTGACCCCCACCTGACTACAACCTCCTGTCAGGGAGTTGTAGAGAGTGATAAGGTCTGCCCTGAGCCTCCTCTCCTCCAGGCTGAGCCCCCGGAGCCGCTCCTCATAGGGCTTATGTTCTAGACCCTTCACCGGCCTTGTTGCCCTTCTCTGGACACGTTCGAGCATTAGGAAGGANAACGCGTCTTTATCAGTAACTGTTGCAGGTGGACTTGGCTATAACAGGAGAAACTTTAATTAAGGAGCAGTCTGACCGTGAGAAACCAAAGGAATGCAGAGGCAAGGGGGGTTGACAAGGGGGGTTGAGAGTTAAGCAACTTAACCAATCATGAGCTCGCCTTTTGCACTATGTATGAGCTTAATTAGCCACCCTATATAATCACCTTGTAAACCATGAATAAACGGGACTTGCATATCAATTGTATCAGTTGTCGCTTGATCTCCCGCTGACCCCGACACTGCTGGCTCATGTTCAGTCGGTTGTCGACCAGTACTCCCAGGTCCCGTTCTGCCTGGGCACTGTCCAGCCACTCTGTCCCCAGCCTGTAGCACTGCAGGGGTTTGTTGTCGCAGAAGTGCAGGACCTGGCACTTGGACTTGATAAACCCCATTTCACTGGATTCAGCCCATCTATCCAGCCTGTCCAGGTCCCTCTGTAGAGTCCTCCTACCCTCCAGCAGATTGACACTGGCCCCCAACTTGGTGTCACCTGCAAATTTGGTAATGGTGGTCTCAATCCCCTCATCCAGATCATCAGTAAAGATGTTAAACAGGACTGGCCCCAGCACTGATCCCTGGGGGACACTACTGGTGACTGGCTGCCAACTGGATGCAGCACCGTTCACCACCACTCTCTGGGCCCAGCTGTCCAGCCGGTTCTTAACCCAGTGAAGAGTGCACCTGTCCAAGCCATGCGCTGCCAGCTTTTCCGGGAGTGTGCAGTGGGAGACTGTTGCAGTGCGCCTCTTAGAGGCAAAAGGTTTCTATTACATCAAAGCGCCCAAAAAAGGGCAAACAGCCAGGATTTTCCATGTACCCTGAATCGTGGTTGGCCTAATTTTGCCGCAGTGCCTCTCCCATCAAACCCATTGGACCCCCGACCTGTAGGTCTGTCACTTCTGCAATCCTATGGGACAATGCCCTCTGTAATCCCACCCAACCTAGCTGTTAAAAAACCCTGTTCCCAAAGTCACATGCTCTTTCGTTTCTTCCCCCTGGGGTGAGTACTTCTGTTAGCATTTGCCTCGGGTGGCTTTTGTTTATTATTTTCATGTTATTAAACCTTTTTATTTTGGTAGCAAGAGATCTAGCCCATCTGTCTTTTAAGCCACAGCCTCTCGCTACAAAAATCCACCTTTGAGGTTATTACAATTACTCAGCTGAAAGTCATATCTTCCCAGGCAAACCACCTGAGTTTATAATTGTAATAGGAGACAGTGTCAAAGTCTCTGCTGAAGTCCAGGCAGACAACATCCACAGCCTTCCCTGCATCCACAGGCAGGTCACCTGGTCATAAAAAGAGATCAGGTTGATCAGGCAGAACCTGCCCCTCCTAAATCCATGCTGGCTGGGTCTGATCCCTCAGCTATCCTCTAGGTGCTGTGTGACTGCACTCAAGATGACCTGTTCCATAATCTTGCCAGGCACCGAGGTCAGGTTGATGGGCCTGTAGTTTCCTGGATCTTCTTTTTGGCCCTTTTTATAGTTGGGCATCACACTGGCCAGCTTTCAGTCATCTGGCACCTCCCCAGTGAGCCAAGACTGATGGTAAATGATGGAGAGTGACTTGGCAAGCTCTTCTGCCATCTCCCTCTTCACTCTAATGTGTCCATCTTTCCTGGACCCCTTTGTTTTTAATGGGTGTCTCCCAAGGTACTCTCTGAATCAGTCTCTTGAATAGGCCGAAGTGTGCCCCCCCGAAGTCCAGTGTGGAATGCCCCTCCTTGTTTCACTGAATATTGAGAACTCTATTATTTTATGGTCACTCTACCCCTTACTTAAAGAAAGACATTGAGGGGCTGAAACACATCCAGAGGAGGGAACGGGGCTGGGGAAGGGTCTGGAGGACCAGGAGCAGCTGAGGGAGCTGGGGGAATTCACCCTGGGGAAAAGGAGGCTCAGGGGGACCTTCTCACTACTATTTCCTGAAAGGAGGCTGCAGTCGGGTGGGGCTCTGCTCCCAGGGAGCAAGGGACAAGACAAGAGACAACAGGCTCAGGTTCCATATGGGGAGATTCAGTGGGACATTAGGAAAAATTTCTTCACTCAGCTGGTCACTGGACATTGGAATGGGCTGCTCTGGGAAGCTGTGTAGTCACCATTCCTGCAAGTGTTCAAAAAATGTAGATGTGGTACTTAGGGACATGGTTTAGTAGTGAACATGGCATTGTTTCTAAACAATTTGGATGGTCGTGGCAGCTATCATCTGGGAACAATCCTCAAATGTACAGAATTATGGAGGACAAATCCCAGTTTCAGCCCCAGGCGCCTGGAGGAGAAGGCCCGTTCATTCCCAGAGGAAGGAAAGCCTGGCACCTCAGTGTCTTGGGAGCAGATGAGAGGCAGCCCATGGTGGGACAGAGCCAGCCAGAGCTGTCTATCCTGGCAGCTTTTGTCTGGGAGCAATCCTTGGATATATTGAATTTTGGAGGTGGAATCCGAATTTCAGTCACGAGCTCCTGGACAAGAGTGACAGTTCTTTACCATAGGAAGGAAAGCATGTAGCCCCAATGTTTCAGGTGCAGCTGAGAGTTGGCTAAGAGGAGGTCAAGGCCATACAGACCTGTCTGTCCTGGCAGCTAACGTGCAGGAGCAATCCTTGGACGTGCTGACTTTTGGAAGAGGAACTGAAAATTGGTTCCTGAAAGAGAATGACCGTTCTTGATGGTAGGAAGGGAAGCACGTAGTCCCACTGTTTCAGGTAGAAAATGAGAGGCAGCACAGGGGAGGTCAAGGCAAGCCGGACCCATCTGTCCTGGCACCTTTCATCTGGAAGCAATCCTTGGACATATGGAATTTTGGAAGTGGAATCCAAATTTTGGCCATGGGCTTTTGGACGACAATCAGAGTTCTTTTCTATATGAAGGAAAGCACACAGCACCAGTGTTTCAGATGCAGATGACAGATGACCCAGGACAGGTAAAGTCCAGAAATACCTCTCTTATCTCTTAGAGTAGTCTTTGGATGGATTGATTGCAACAGCTTTCTCACCTGGCAGTTTTGTGAGTTACATTTTTGTCAGATGCTTTCAGTTTTGGATCTGGACTCTTCGAGTATGATAGAACTTATTAGCACATAAAATTGGGAAGGAGTTTGAATGTGGTGCAAATAGGAGTTTGCACACAGAACGGGAAGGTCAGCAAAACCTTTCTGTCCTGGTAAGTTTTTTGAGGACAGTGTCTGGACGTCTCTGCCTTTGGAGCCACACTTAGGGGTTTTTGGTGTGTGCACAGCACTATCTAGTGGAGCTGTTGAGGGGTTTTTGGTGTGTGCACAGCACTATCTAGTGGAGCTGTTGAGGGGTTTTTGGTGTGTGCACAGCACTATCTAGTGGAGCTGTTGAGTGGCAACAGTGAGAATGTCCACTCGATGGCGGTGTGTACTTGACAAAGATTTAAGTGCACAATGGCTCTCTCCAAACCGTCAAAAGTGAAGATCCTAAGTCCATTTCTCTCAATGAAAATATGCCAGAACAGAAATATTTCAGTGACTTTTCCTTCCATCTGAAAACATGTATTCGCAGTTACTTTTTCTTGCAGCCTGTCAACTACACACACAAGTGTGGTGCACTGCACTTTCAGGCTCAGCTATATGTAGCATCACAGTTTCAGTCTCTGCAGAGTCCGAAATATCCATCTACTTCTTGCTGAGGAAAATGCATCAGTATTGAATCAGTCCAGCAAATTGCTTCTGTCAGAACATGCTGATGCTATGCACTTCCCTTCTCAGCTACTCGTACCATCGTATTCTGTCACTCTTGCGGTCTGAATCTAAACCAAAAAGTTTCCATCTGCATCTCACATAGATAAATACGCCAGTGTATTGGGTTTGCATGGCTTGGTTTTAGTAGTGGGGGGATTACAGGGGTGGCTTCTGTGAGGAGCTGCTGGAAGCTTCCTCCACGTCCGGCAGAGCCAATCCCTGGCAGCTCCAAAGACGGATGTGCCACTGGTCAAGGCTGAGCCAATTAGAAATGGTGGTAACGCCTCTGTGGTAAGATATTTAAGAAGAAAGAACAGCTAAAAGGTCATTGTGCAGTTGTAATTGTGGCCAGAGAAGAGCAGAGTGAGAATGTGTGAGAGAAACAACTCTGCAGACACCAAGGGCAGTGAAGAAGAAGGGGGAGGAGGCGTTCCAGGCACTGGAGCTGGGATTCCTCTGCAGCCCGTGGTGCAGACCATGGTGAGGCTGCTGTGCCCCTGCAGCCCACGGAGATCCGTGGGGGATGCAAAGATCCACCTGCAGCCCATGGAGGAGACCCACGCCAGAGCAGGGGGATGCCTGAGAGGAGGCTGTGACCCTGTGGGAGGCCTGGGGAGAGAGGGGCCCATGCTGGAGCAGCCTGTCCTTGAAAGACACGGTAGGGTGACCCACGCTGCAGCAGTTTGAAGGGGACTTTCATCCATAGGATGAACTCATGTTGCAGCAGTTTGCGGGGATCTGCTGTCCATGAGATGGACTCATGTTGGAGAAGTTAATGGAGAACTGTCTCCCATGAGAGGGACCCCATGGTGCAGCAGGGAATGACTCATTTCCCTGAGTAGCAAGAGAAACAGTGGGTGATGAACTGCCCATAACCCCCATTCCCTGTGTCCTTGTGCTGCTGGGGTAGGAGGTAGAGCTGGGAAAGAGGGAGGAGAGGGGGGAAGGTGTTTTTAAGGCTTTATTTTCCTTCTCATTATTCTGCTCTGATTTTGTTAGTAATAAATTTAAGTTATAACTCTAATTTTGAGCCTGTTTTGCCTGTGAAGGTATTTGATAAGGGTTCTCTCCTGGTCCTTATCTCAACTTCATTATATTTTGTCTCCCTGATCCAGCTGTGGAAGGGAGTGAGAGAGCAGCTTTGGTGGGTACCTGGCATCTAGCCAGGGTCAACCCACTATACAGAACAAAATGTTTTCTCAGACCTTGCCCCTTACATTTGGAAACCTGTATTCGATCCATAATCAAATGGCAGTTTTCTTCCCTTTACAACCTGTAAACTTCACACACACCATGGTGCTTTCTGCACATCTTTCTCAGCTATGTACCAACACTTTCAGTCTTACAGAGTCTGACACACTTCTCTCACAGAAAAATGTGCCAGCACACACAGTTGCTCAATTTCCCTTTTGCTTTGCAGCCTTTCATGAACAGACCACACACTGGGGCTATGTACCTTCTTTCTCAGCTGTGTGTACCATCACGTTTTTTCACTGTCAGATCCCAGTTTCAAACCACAAAACATTCAGCAGGTGCTCCCATTAAAAAATAAGTATTACAACAAAAAACCTGCTTTGGCCTTCCCCTGCTGCTGTAAACTACACCAACCACACCACTGCTTTGCATTTTCCTTCTCAGCTACTCGTACCATCACACTCTTGCAGTCTGAATCTAAGCTGTAAAGTTTACAGCTATAACTCACACAGATGAAAGTGCCAGGACAGAGAGGTCACTCAGACCTTGCCCCTTAGGCTGAGAATCTTTTATTCACATCACAATAAAGTGACAGTCATCTTCTCTTTGCAGCTAGTGGAATTGCACTTACACTGTGTTGCTCTGCACTTTCCTACTCATCCATATGCACCATCAGCACTTTCAGTTAAGCAGACCAACATGTTCATGTAACTCTGAACAAAAAACTGTGCCATGATAGAAGCAATAGCGGGATAACTCTTTCTCAAGGCAGCAGTTCACACATGTACCACACACTTCCACACACTTTCCTCCTCAGCTGTAGGTACTGTCTCGTTTTTTCACTCTCGCAGAGCCCAGCTTCAAACCTTAAAACATCTAGCTGCTGTTCCCATAAATCCCAGAGCTGGCCTGCACATTCCCCTCACAGCCTGTAAACCACACCAAACGAACTGCTGCTATGCATTTTTCTTCTCAGCAATCACATCATGTTCAGTCGTGCAGAGTTTAAAGCTAAACTGTATTGTTTCCTGTTAGAGCTCTAGTAGGAAAATCTGCCAGCACAGAAAGCTGTTGCTGATCTTACCCCTTACAATAGATGACTTGCATTCGGACTGCATTCAGGGGACAGTCATGCTCCTCTTGCAGCCTGAACTGTGCACAGCCCATGATGTTCTGCACATTCATTGTCACCTCTAAGTACCATCTCACACTTTCAGTCCGGCAGAGTTTAAAGTGTCAGTGTCTTGCAGACAAATGTGCCAGGACAAAAGCCCTTATTGGATTACCCCTTCTCATGGCAGCCTTTCAACCGCACATTTGGGGCTAGGTTCGTTCCTTTTGAGCTGTAAGTACCATCACATTTTCTCACTCTCACAGAGCCCAGTTTCAAACCTAAAGCCTCCAGCAGTTGCTCCCATACAACAGGGCTAAGAACAGAAGCTCACTGATGGCATTCACCTTCCCCTTTGTAGCATGTATTCTGCACTCACCCTGATGTGCTCTTCACTTTTTCTTCAGCTATGTGTACCATAATACACTTTCACAGAGTCCAAAGTGTTCAGCTACCTGTTGCTCAGAGAAATGTGTCAGGACAGATGCAGTTGCTGGATTATTCCTTCTATCTCCAAGCCTTTCAACAAACGACCACAAGCTGAACCTGTGCAAGTCTGAAAGTGCATTGAAGTGCAGGCCATCACGCTGTATGTGCAGTTTACAGGTTGTAGGGGGAAAGCGAGTGGCATGAGATTGTGGTGCAAAAGAAGTTTTCAAATGTCAGGAGGAAGAAGGTCAGTGTGAGCTGTAATGTATGTGACAGAATAATTCGTGCTAAAATTTTGAAATTGCAAACACTGCAAAGAAAGCACAAACACTGGAAGCAGGTGGCTACAGAAACCATGTATTCAAGGAGAATTCCGTATGAATAAGTCTTAGCAAGATACATTCCACAGATAAGCATCTTGTGGGATTTCCTTGGCTGGCAGAGCTCCAGGATGTACAATCCATGCATGCATATACAACAAATCATATATGTCACCAGAAACTCATTCGAGCAGCAAAAATCGACTACCAAGGAATTGAAGAATCCAAGAATTCAGGAACTTTCCGTCAGACGTGGTGGAAGACAGGAAAAAACAACACTGTTGTACTGAAAAGATAAAACTAACAAAGAAGAAAAAACGTATAAAAAGACACCTCACCAGAACAGCAGTGGTGAACTAGCTGGATTCGGACCGTCAGTGTTCGGACTCAGTTCACCCAACGCCGATCGCCTGGCTCGGCGTTGCTTTTGCCTCGTGGTTCTTTTTCAAATTTGTACTTGATTTTTTAATAAAACTCTTTAATCATAATATTGAGTGGTCATTTATAACAGAGCTGTAGCTGGATACTCTTCAATTTAGATTCAGCCATCAGGAGCGTCAGAATGTGATAGTACATAGAGCTGAGAAGGAAAGTCCATAGCACTGGTGTGTTTGCTGTGGTTTTATCCTGGAGTAACCCAAAATGTTACTGTGTTCCGTATATACCTGTGCCCAAAAATTGTTCCCGTCTCTTTACCACCCTGCAGCCAGGAAGCTCGGGGGAGGCAGGGTGCTACTGCGGGCACGTTTTAAATCGGTGCTCTCAGGCAGCTCGGCCCTTTTTTCTAGGTGGTGTTGGCTTCGCTGGCTGCTTGGTCTTTGCTTAAGCAGAGGCTTTTTTCCCTTTTTGGGTTGTTTTTTTTTTTTTTTTTTTTGTCTCAGACAGACTGCAGTTTTAGCAGTTTTGAGCTGTCTTAGGGCGAATTGCACAGGTGTCTGCCTGTTGCCGCAGGCAGCCCCGCTCCAGAGCCAGCTAAGGTCGACTGGCCCCCTGCTCCAGGAAAGAAGACTAGGGAAGCAGAGGTTCTCCTTTTCCTGACAGTTTTCGCTGAAGGCAGGAGCTCTGTTTCGAAGGTGGTTGTTTTGGGTTTGCAGCTGTAGCCACACATAATGACTGCATCTTGCAATAAGAAACTGTTTCAAAGTGAGCTTTGCAAACTCTGCCGGCAGCCGGAAAAAAAAGCAGGCGAGAAAAAAAGCGAGCGAGTTCCTGGGGCCAGGCCACCCTGCGCCAGTGCCCGGAGAGCGGCCCTTTCCCCCCGGCCCACGCCCGGCGTGCAGAGCCCGGCAGCGGCAGCAGCAGAGCCCGGCAGCGGCAGCAGGAAGTGGCCGCAGCAGCGCAGGCCCCACACAGGCCGGCGAGTTTCCATCTGCCTCTGGAACTGCTCCGTGGGCTCCTGCCTTCCTGGTAGGGGTTGCCACCATCTTGCCTCTTTGTTCCCGTGGGGTTCGTGAGATCTTGCAGTTTTTTCTCTACCAAATAGTTTTTTCTATTTACTGTTGGTTTTTACCTGATGCTGTCTCGCTTGTTAGTAAACTGTTATTTTTTCATTTATGTCTGCTCGTATTTCAGTCCTCATTGGCGGAAAAGGGTTGGTGGAAATCAAGGGGAGGTTACTGATTTCGGAGTGCCCACCTCTTTAAAATGGCTCAAACCAAGACAGGTTTTTATGCTCCAAGTAGAACGTTAAGGTAGGAGCTGGGCTTTTGTTCTAGGACCTTTTGTATGGGATCAGCTCCAGGATGCATAAATGTTTGAAACAGGGATCTCTGAGATCAAAACCCATAACATTTCACGTAGCTTTGAAAGGAAGATGCATAGCCTCAGGGTGTGTTGTGTAGTTGAAAGGCTGTGAGGAGAAGGGCTAAGCCAGCAACTGGTTTTGTCCTGGCATTTTTTTTTTTGTGAAAGTATATCAGATTCTTCGGACATTGCAAGGCTGATAGTGCGTGATGGTAAGTCTGAGAAGGAGTGTGCAGAGCACCATAGCATGACTGCAGTTTACATTCTGGAATGACAAAAGAACAAGACTGTCACATGATTGTGGTACAAATACACGTTTCCAAATACAGGAGGCAAGGTAAGAGGAAGATTTTTGTCCTGGGGCACATACCCCCAGTGTATGGTGCAGATGAGACAAGGCCAGCAAGACTCCTCTGTCCTGGCCACTTTTATCTGGGAGCAATCTTGGATGTATTGAATTTTGGAGGTAGATTCTAAATTTCCTCCATGGGCTGCTGGAAAAGAGTGACAGTTCTTTTCCATGTGAAGGAAAGCACATAGCCCCAGTGCTTCAGGTGCAGATGTCTCCACAGGGAGGAAAGCCTTCCACCCCAGTGTCCTGGGGGCTGCTGAAAGGTGGCCCCTGGGAGGCCGAGGCCACCCAGAGCCGTCAGTCCTGGCAGCTTGCATCTGAGAGCAATCCTCAGACATGTGCAATTTCAGGAGGCAGAATCTTGCTTTCAGGCAGGGGGTCCTGGCTGCAAGGGCCGGCTCTCTTCCACAGGAAGGAAAGCCCGGCACCGCAGGGTCTCAAGGGCAGCTGAGAGGTTGTGCCCAAAGAGGACCTGGACAGCCAGACCTGTCAGTCCTGGCAGCTTTTGCCTGGGAGCAATGGAAAATGGGGATTCTCCATGAATCGATACCCCTAACAGCATGGGAAAAGCAGGTTTTCCTTTAACCAATATCCTTACAATTGCAGGTGAAGTGGAATTCTCTCCAGTTTAAATTCAGTCAATAATGGAAAAGTAGTTTTTTTCCCTTAATTTAACCACCTTTTCTCCTCGTAACTTCCCTTTTTCTGGGGGTACTGGGGAGGAGCTGAGGGCACCTGGTAGAGGCTGGGGGTACTGGGGAGGGACAGACAAGAAGAAATGGAAAGGGGAAAGGAGAAAAATCTTCCCTGTGACCCCACACACTGCCCCACCTGCTCTGGTGCTGCCCTTTGTTCCTCCCCCAGTACCATTTTTGAGCAATGCTCCATGCCAGGTGCATCCAGATTCTCCCCCAGCCCCTGTGAGATGCTCTAACCACTGTTCTTTGAGAGACCGCCAGGGTTTTCCCCTTGGCCCCTCTCCTCCAGCAGCCCCATGCACAGGTGTGCCCACCAGCAAGCAGAGCCCACCCTCTCCTGATCCTCACTGGTCACCCAGAACTGAGATGGAGTGGAATGTAGTCCTGGATTCCTAACAAACAATTTTAGCAGTTTAATGAGATAGTCTATAAATTCATGGCCATAAAAGTAAATTTAATTAAAAGTGAGATTGTGTCTTTGAGATTTTAAAATTACCAGTATTCTTTTTGTAGAACTGAAACAACTATTTGTCATTTTTAGTTATTAGTGCAATATTTTAATGAGATTTGATATGAGCTTTTTGCATGTTGCAGATTTACAGATTTGGGGCTTGATTTCTTTATTACTTTTGTATGATTCATTGAGCAGTTAATACCTTATAGACTTGAAATAGCGTAATAAGAGAAATGTAAGAACCTGTGAGGAGTTACTGACAAAAGAAGACTTGTATAACTTTACAAAAGTATTAATCCAGAGAAGCAATGAGAGTTTGAGATAGCTTGAATGATAAAGAACATTATAACTTTTTGTGGATTAAGACACAATTCAGCATTTGAGAACCATTTGTCAACTATATCCAGGAGGACTCTTGTGGTATATAAATTCATAACCCTATTATATCTTTTTAATTAAAAGTGCAAAATCCTTTCTGCTGAGATTCTAAACATTAAAAAAGAGCAGCAGCCCATCAGTAGCAACACACTTGTTAGAGTGTGATCTGTAGTTCAGAAGACAGAGCTGAAGACATCTGCATAACACTATGCACATGTAAAATCCTTTATCTACCTGTAAAGGTCCCGTGCCTGTGTAATGCAAAACAATGCAAAACAATGTTCCTGTCTCTCACTAGGCTCAGCAAAACACTTTTTTGGCTGTTAGGTTCCTGATGGGAACAGGGTTTCCTTTCACTTTTAAATTTCTCAAAATAAATTTAATATTATTTACTATATTTCAGCCAATTCTAACTATGCATGACTACATGAAAGACTCCAAGCATCCAAAGACATTGTGCTCTTTCTTTCTGTGTGCCAGGAAAGAGTACCTGGGCTGTTTGTGGCTGTCGCACTTGGACACGAAAGAACCACACGCAGGCCAGCTGTCAGGACAAGATACTAAAAGGCCTAGAAAGGACCGGCACTCTTTATTTTATACACTCTTAGAAAACACTGTGGATTGGAGGGTGAAATTACCACCCCTCAGCCACATAGGTCAAAGGAGAAATTCATCAAACTTCTCTGCCTCAGGAGAAAGAATGAAAACATCTCAGGCCGTTAGCATAACATGGCTTATGTTTACAGAAAGTGCATGAGAACTCTATCTACAGAATTAAAAACATTGAAGAAGTGTGAAAATCAAGGCAACATGTGGCCTTCTTGTCCCTGCCCTGCAACATCTGAATAGAGTGTCAGGCTTCCAGTGGCATTGCTAAACTGGGAAGCTCAGCTCAGTGAATGGCCAGTAGGATGACAGGAGCATCCCTTCTCCTGGTTTGGGGTTGGTAGTGGAACAGGACTGGTGGCAAGGAAACTGCCTCCTTCTGAGAAACATGGGTGTGATGATTTGATTATTACTGAGCTCAAATTTGATGTTGTGATCTGAAAGAATGGCTGATTTTAAAGAAGCTTAGGGTAGAATTTTTGTGTTAAATAGGGCTGGAAAAATTAGGTCTTTTTCATGCAAAAGCTGATTATACTGATACTCTGTAGAGCTGCTGTGCCATGTAAGCTATCACTTCATTGTGCACATGATACAAATTCACTTGACTATGTATGCTTTACAGAGGTCTTATCACTGTGACTTTTAATCCCTCTTATGTATGGCATTGCGAAAAAGCAACAATGATGTCTAAATCTGTATAAAAATTATCAAACCATAGAGTGTGGGAAGTCAGATCAATTTTCCCTATTATATTTTGCATAACTGTTTTATGTGTTACACACAGTGCACAACTTATCATCAGAACTGCTTGCTACATGCTGTAGCCATTTATGTATCAGTTAATTAATGTAGGCTATGACTGCACTTCCCTTGAGCTGCTTAGTTTAGAGCTGTCTAGAAAAAAATAAATAAATTAAAACCTTTTATAGCGTCAGCAGTATTTTTCGCCCTACATAGTCCCAATGTTTACATTTCATGCTGCTAAGTTAGAAGATCTTTATCTTGTTTTATCTGTAAGAAAGAAAATAAGGTAAGTGCAGAAATGTGTGACAAGTGGTCATAAATACAAATGTGTTGACCTCCTTAAAAAATGCAAGACATGCCTAAAAGCTTCCATAAAACAGTGCTCCTGAATCTTCACAACAGCAAAGTGTCTGTAACTTCAGGCCCTTCTGTGCTAAGCTGCGATTGGGAGGCTTCATTTGGGAAGCCCTACAAAAGTGAAAGCCCAAAGTAGGGAAGTCTGTGTTTATGTGGGGAAATAAAGCCTTTCTTGTTGTCCGAGTATATACACTATACTTAACAGTGTATCTGTGATAGAACCCCTGATCCTCAAAGAAAGCCCTTCATCTTCAAGTTCTGAAGAGTAAGAAAATTGGAAGTTGTGTGAGAAATTGTTTTCAGAGGAAAATATCCATCACTTGGCTGCTGGTAAGATCTGACACCTAAAAACGCAGCTGAGCAGAGATGGGAATGGTTTTCAAGGTTAACAGAGCACAGATCTCTCTCAGGCTTCAGAGAAAAGCTGAAAAATGAAGAGCAACCAAACAGTTCTTGTCTGATAATAGTAGCTTCTTGCGACACGGAACTTCCAAAAACATGAGAATTGGTGATTTATTGTTATGCTGCAGCTCACTGTTTAATAGTCATATAGAATTACAGGGTCCTGACACAGATTTCAGATGGTAGTGGTGGATCCAACTTGATTTTCTTTTTACCTTTACTGCTGAGACAAGTTAGCAATACTGAAAGTTGTTCCTCCCACCAAAGAGGTAGGTTATTCTTTCCTGTACTTCTACCCATAATAATTCCCTAGACTATAGAGGTGCAGATCCTCTTATGGAGGTACTGGTTATATAAGCTGTGCCTGGGCCCATCTGCATTTTAATATCTATGAACCTGTAAAATCTACCAGGTTATGTGTTTATCGCCTGCAAATAAACTTACCTGCGTGGAGTTCCTGGGAATTCCATCAGTCTTCTGAATAGTATTTCATTGTGACACAGTTTTGTTGAGGTCTTTGCCAAGATTCATTAACATTAACGGTAGTGCATGCCAGACATCTAGATTTGTTTGGCTGTGGCATAAACTCCTGGTGTAAACCAATTCTTCAGCACTGTCTCCTCCCAAAGTGCTGATAATGATTCAGGATGACAGCCTTCCCTTCTGTCCTTCCCCATAGATCTGGATCTTATAGAAAATGATGTGCAGCGTGCACAGCAATCCCACTCCACCAGCAGACCAGCTCCCCCTGTGAAATACCTGGGGCAAAGATAGGTGGAGTACACAGATGCCAGGAAACTAATACTACACAGCAGGAGCCCTAAAGCAAAGCAGGAGAAACCCATTCTAGAGAGACCAACGAGGATCTCCCAGCCAGAAGACAACAGACAGCCCAGTAATGTGACTAGACAGGGTGGATGATCCAAAGGGTCTTTTCCAACCTGAATGATTCTGTTTGTATCTTTCTGGTTTGCCCTTTCAGCAACTGACATTGAAAGGCAGACTGAGGGTTAGAGTTTCAGAATTTTAACACTGCACTGCTGGGATTCTCCTTTCAATTTGCAAGCTTGAGAAGTGCAAGACAAAGCTGATTTGTGTCAGCTTCTGCCTCCCAAACCTTGTAAGTTGTAGCTGTTATACCTGAGAGAATAATGAATTACTGTATTTGCCCTCAACTGGTTTTCAATGTTTGACTCATCTATGTAGAGTAGAAACAGTTTTATCTTGTCTGTTTAGCATGCAAATAAGTGCCTGCATGCATGGGTCCATCCCGTGGAAGGAAATCCAAGGAGAAGGTGGGGGTTGTATATGAAAATAGAGAACACTGCTTTTTTTGTACTTTTTTTTTCCCCCCTCGCAGAGCATTGTGTGTTAATGGAAACCATAAGAAAAATTGCTGCCTGGGAGAGACAGTGATAAACTGCCACATAAACAACCTTCTGATATCAAATTGCTGAAGTCCAACTACACTGAAAATACAAAGACTGAGGACTACACGAGGAAGATTAATAGCTTATTTTCCACACTGAAAATACAAAGACTGAGGACTACATGAGGAAGATTAATAACTTATTTTCTGGCTGATATTTTTCATGCAAGTAGCATGTCTGCCCAGCAATGCCACAAGAACAACAAAGGCACTGGGGACAAACAAACTGGAGATGCTGTGGCCTTATGTGTTAGAATAAGAAACTTCCCTAACAGAACAGAAAGCATGCTTCTCAAAATAGTTGGGGTTTGTTAACAGGCCAAAACTTCTGCCCGTACCACAGCCTTCCATGTGCCTCAATGAGCTTGTAAAAAGTATCTATTCATCTCTGAGAAATTGATGACACTCTTGCTAAAATTGAATTCATTTAATATCTTAAAAATGTATACACAATGCAAGCTCCATCTGTGCTCACAGGATGTTCTGATCCTTTCACTTTTGTTTCTTTAGCAATTATGTCAGTAGCTTATGTAGAAAAAGAACATCAAAAATAGTTAACTAGCCAAGCCATAAGCACAATCTCTTTCTGCCTGGTAATAAGAGCTAATTCCAGCAGTAGTTACTAATATTTACTGATTCCTTTTTGGGATTTTCCTTTTTGTTTGCTGTGAATGCTGCCTCCTTCACCTGCTGGAATCAAAGAAGGGTAGGCAGCATTATATGGCATGTCAGATTATTAAAGCCTTCAAGCAAGCTTGAAAAAAATTTACAATGAAAGATAACATCTTTTTGCAAAACCTGTGTTCTTCTTTAGCAACTTAAAAAATCAAATTAGTAGTTGAAATGTCAATTTTTTTTTAAACTCCCTAAATGTTAGGATTAATGATGTCACTCTTGGTGAAAATTTACCAAAACCAGAAGAACATACACAACAGGAACAAATTGTAATGTACATTTACAATTCACAAATTTCCGTGTTTCTTGCTGAAATTGAACTGCTGGAATGGTGTGTAACAACTTTTTACCAGTACAGTAATGAGAGAGAGGAAACTAAGAATATTGTGCTGAGAAGAAATTTAAAAGTGGAGGAGGAAATTCTTGTCAAAAGGATAGGGGGTTACATGTGTGAGAATGTGCCTGTCAAAGAAAACATGATATGCAGAACCTGGTAAAAGACTATTGGAAATTACCATACAGCTCTGATCTCCAAAAAATAATCTCAGCCCACCTAAACAAATTTGATATGTCATTACTGAAAATAATCTTTTGTGAACTGTTTATTAATATAAGCTGTGGCCACATATATATATGTATAAACGCACACACACGTATTATATGTATGTATGTATTATAAAATTGACTGTTGTTCACAGGTCTCTTCTGAAAAGCCACTGAGGGATGAAGTGTCAAATATGTCTCTCTGCAATTACCCAAATAAGACACTTTAAAAACTGCTAGGATTGAGTTCTGAATAAGCAGCTGCTTCTTGAAATCAACACTAATATACAAACACCTAAACTTGTTTTATGCAGTTATTCATGTGTTAGGATTAGGTAAGGTTGATCCTTGATTTTCCTGTGGGAATTGACAGTTCTGTTTGTTGGAAGATGCACTGGAGAAGTCTTTTACCAGGCGTTCTCAAACCAAGCCAGTACCAAATTTGGTGTCCTTATGGGTGATGTGAAGCAAGGATAACTCCAAAAAATCATCATCTTTTACTGAAGAAGTATGCTGTGACAAGAGACATAAGAGAGTCACACCTTTTACGTGTAGTAAATGTAATGCTTTACCTGGTAAATTGCATTGGAAAAATTACTCACATGACAGTTTAGTCTTAATGTAATTACTTTAACTTGAATGAGTGTGGAGGATGCACAAAGACTAGTGGTTGGAACAGGAGAGCAGACAATTCCTCATCTTGCTTGTTATGTGAACCTGAGAAGCTGTTTTTACAACTTTTACAGTTTAGGTATCCCTGCCAAGTGAGAGTATGTACAACTAAACAAAAGTACTGACTTGCTGTAGAAAACCTGTGCGGAGTGTATTGCCTTACCTGTCTCTTGTTTTCCCCCATTCTTACAGCGCATGAGGAAATCTTCCAGAAAGGAACAAAAATTACATTGTTAATTTGAATGATTAAGGCTTTTATGCACACACAGATGCACTGGAATTCTTATAAAATATAATTCTCATAGCTGTTATCATCTCAACTCACATGTAATCTTCTGAAGCCCAATATGAGGCTGTTGTAAAATGTGACGCAGAAATGTTTCGAATGAGAAGAACAAATTTCAGCCTAAGTACTACTGGACGAAGGAAAGGAAGTAAAGGGTCATACTTTGCTTTTCTGTTGAGACAGAATAGGAATGGAAGTGTGTCAAGGAAGTAAAGTTCAAGATAAAGAGGTGGCAGCATATGATGCTTGGCAGAGGCTCTTGCCCCTGCCCTGGGGGACTCAGAAGCCAAGCAGATGGTTACTTCAGCAGAGGGCACCAGAGCAACAAGGATGAGGTGTGGTACTGGCTCTGCCTTGCTTGGCCTGGTGGGTCTACAGACTTGTTATGTGCTGTGAATTCTTGTACTTTATATTGCTTCCACATTTTTGTCACACTATGAGAGGTGTGCTGAGTAACACTGGAAACTCTGGAACTGAAGCAAAGCAGGCAATGACATGCAAGCAAAAAGGCAGTAAGGAGTGCCATGAGAATCTGGGGCACATGCACCTGAGTCAGCATTCTGCATCCCACGTCACCAGTAAGACCAGGAGGATGATGAGACAGGACCGTTAAGTAAGCAAAGCTTCAAATGAGAAATGATCAAAGCAAAGTTTCTTATCTTCCTTGTAATTTTTTCTTTTTTCACATCAGGTGCAGCCGGAGGATGTATTTATTTACATAGATCTTTTGCAATCCAAGTGGCCTGAAAACACAGACATTAATAGCTGCACTGATATTTTGCAAATTCATTATATATAGCATCAAAGAACTGCAAAAAGTTTTTAAACGAATCTGATGTTTGGTGGGTTACATAGTATTATTTGTGCAAACTGATTGCTTGGGAGAGCAGCATTCATGGAGGAACGTCAATCTTACACATATGCACTTCACATTCCTTTAGATCCTTTAGGCATTTCTTGCACAAAGAAAATCTAAACCTTGTGTGTTATGGTGGAGATACTGAGCATGTCCTTCCACAGTGGAAGGCTCTGTTTTCCTGTAATCCTTTTATTATTTAAAATAAGCATATATAACTAGCTCTAATAGTTGCTGTATCCCATGGGCTTGGATGATATTCAACAAGCTCTTTAATGAATACTGGACTTTTTTGCAATTATTATGTCGGATGGATACAGGCTTGTGCTTTTGAATTTTATAAAAGGAAATTAGGTTTTATTAATATGATGGTCAAGCACATACAAGTGCTAAAGTTTTTAATTTTTGCTATCTGATGTTTACGTGCAAGAATCTTGGCAGTGTGAATAACAAGAATATTTTATATATGCTTGTAGCCACCTGGAAAAATATTTAATTCTGGTATCTCAGGTTTCAAAATAGAATTTTTCCATTATTATCAGTTTTACAGGTCATGCTGATAACTAAAATATCAAACTGAAACATTGCCAAAACATTTAAAAAAAATATATATCTTTTTGTAATGATAGCTATTCTGGTACCTTAGTTCTATATCAGTTTTATATGGAAAGAGGGATATAAAAATTGAATGGTGAGATAATGCCATTTGACATTTACAATGGTATTTTAGGTATTTCTCTCAGTCATACAAGCTAAAATGGGGAATCAGTTTTAATGTGTAATCTGAAAACCATTACTAGGGTGGCCACAAATGGCAAATCTTAGAATCGTGCCTACACATTATCTGCTTTTGGATAGAAAAAGAAAATAAGAAAGGAATTGAAAATTGAGACTATATGTGGTAGAATCAAGACTAGTTCCTGTAGGGTTTTAAGAACATAAAGAAAGAAAAACATGAACAATTAGAGATAAATTATAGCAGAATTAATGCTAAACTGAAATTAGATTTGAAAACAGTAATCATAAATGCAGATACTGTTTCCTGTTTCAAATGCTGAAGCAGTGTGTCATGCAGGAAGTAATGCTGTGTAACTGGGGAAAGCAAATATTAAAAATAATCTGATCCCACTACTATCTAGTAGGATCAGTTCCCAAGGAGAGAAGCAGCTCATCTACCAATTTCTGAACTTCTGAAAAACAGAATAAAACATAAGCATTATAAAAGTGACTCTGATGGAGGTCTAAAGTGGGATTTGAGAATTGAAGTACTCATCTTTGTGGAGTAATGTAATAAGAACAATAGGTCATTTCAGATCCCACTCCTTTAAATTTCACCAATGCAGTACTGTGGTAACCTATGTTGTAATACCGAAAATTTGTGTTTGTATGTTAATACTGGTCATGGAATTAAATTCTGAGGGAAAACATAAGCTACCTGAACACTAAAACTTTTCCACAATACAGAAAACGTATACAGGAATCTAGTACAGAAAGTGGTAGAAGTCTCCACTAGGAAGACTAGGAAGTAGAAGGACATCCTCAGGCCCTTACCGTTTCCAGCTTCTGTGAGTTTAAACCAAGGTTGCAAAGAATATCTACCATTTTAGCTCCTAGTGCCATCTTTTGCTTCTAATCTGGACACTGACAACTCCAACGTTCACATTTCTAGTGTAACATTTAGGAGAGGATTCTGCAAAAGATCCAATTGCTGATAGAAAATTTTCTGTGGTATAGTATCCCAGACTGGTTTGTGTTGAAAGGACCGTAAAGCTCATCCAGCCCATCTACTGCCATGGACAGGGACACCAACCTGGCCTGAAACATGTCCAACTTACACTTCTTTTGCAATTCATAGGAAGGCTCTTGCTAAGTTAAATGTGAACTTTGTAAATATCTTTGCAAATGTCTTTGTAATATCTTGTAGTATTGTTGTCATTGTGTGTGTGTGTACATACATACATATATATATATACACACACATACATACATATATATATATATACACACACACATACATACATATATATATATATGTATGTACACACACATATATATATATAAAATGGTATGGTACCTAACACAACAAACAAGGATACTAACCATTCCAGACATGCATAAATTGAAATAATAACAATTTTTCTTTCCAGGATCAATACCTAATTCAATATTATTCTCTGTTTAATATTGCTAACTAAATTCTAATTGATTTTTATACCAGATTTGTATATAAAAGTATAATGTACGATTTTAATATAGCTAACACTTTTTCAAACTATGGAAGTTAAGATAAAATGGTGAAACCCAGGAGACTGATGTATCTGAACATATTTAAGGATAATGTACACGTATGCAGTGGATGCTTTAGTAGCATGGAGGCACAAGGTACCTGCTTTACCATGTCATGAGGGAAAGATGATTGACGGCTGTCACGGGGTGGAGTGTAGCAGGATGCTGTGCCCTGGAATGTGGTAAAGCAGGTCAAAGAGCACCCTATTTGCAAGGCTATCAGTGGTAGACATGAGAGGGGAATCATGTGCTAGTTTTTGGTGTTGAATTATGCTGAAACCTGTCTGGCACATCAACCTCCTGGTAGTGAGGCAAAGATTTGGCAGATAAGCTGCTAAACTGACCTGGAGGCATATGCTGGGCAATCAACCCCTTTACACTATGAAACTCCCATCCACTTTCCATGAGGTAGGTTCTTCAAACATATTCCTTCTTTGAGGATGACTCCCTCGGGTTTTGGGAATGACCACTAAGGATATACCTCGAGGTTAAGAGAAAGAGATTTGCCCACAGGTGTGGGTATGAATGAATTACATAAATCTCTAAAAATTGCTTCTGTTTGCTAGCTTTAATTTAATTGCTTTAATGTTGTTTTGATAAAGTGCACTATCGTATCTTACACCATAATAGTAGTTTTAGCTTTTATACTATGTAGTAAATAATCTTGACTGAGTTATTTTTGTCTAATTTTTATTGTTTTATTGTTTTATTGTTTAATGTTTAGCATAATAAGTAATCAACTTTTATATAAATATATCTGATTTGGTATCATTAAAATATGCAGAACAGAGTTCTAAAACTTAAACTATTCATGAAGTCTGGGGCTAGGACTGGATCCTGGTCTTCTCTCTCTGAGAAGTTTAGAAAGCAATGGGGTCCTTTTCTGCACCTCATGACTCAACAGGAGGGTTTTCTGAATAAACTTTGTCTGAAGCTCCCTCTCCACCCGTGCCAGTGTCTGTAAGGGCTATGGGGGCAGTATGGGCTGTGTGGGCTGTGAAGGGTGTGAGTTCTGTTAGGGCTGTAGGGTCTGTGAGTCTGTTGAGTCCTATGGGGGCTGTTAGGTCTGTGAAGGTTATGAGTGCCCCAGCTGTGGGGAGCAAGCCCTGCCTTCCCTTGAGGTTACAGAAGAGCAGGAAGTGAACGTCTGGCATGGCCATGGCACAGTGGTGACACCCGTGGGCAAGTGAGGTGCCAAGCCAGGCTCCAGCTCACAGGAACACTCCCACTTTAAGGGCACTGAGAGGTCTGTGAGGGCTGTGGAGGCTTAAAGGGCTGAAGGGGCTGTGAGGGTTGTACTATCTCCCAGGGCTGTGACGGCCAAGAAATTAATATTTGTTAATGTATATAATGAATTGTTAGTAAGTGTGGAGTTTTTCAGATAACTCACCAGCTTTATCTGGAGAAGATGGATGACTACATGAGATACAAGGAAGTGAAGCCCAAGTACCTGCTGTGACTGCTCATGTCTCTGAGCAGTCTAAGCATCAAAAGAAAGAAGTCAATCAAAAGAATCTTACTGCTGGACTATACTGAGGAAGGGAAACTGTATAGATTTAATCTAGGAAATATGTAAAGCATGGCCTAAGAGTAATAGGCATGCAAGAATTTTGATTTTGAATTAAGAAGTCATTATCTTGAGAATTTATTTCCAGTAGGAATGACTAGAGATAACAGAGTTTGAGGAAGACTAGTCGTTCATTCAGATTCAGCTTCAAAGTAATCTTGAGTGCTTTCTCTAGAGCTTGCTGGAGCAGTCCATCCTGCATCCAGCAACAGCTCAAACCATTTCCACAACAGGCAATGCCAGAGGAAATGTGTAATGGCTGTATTGGTTTTTGCAAAGAGCCACACACAGCTTGGTTGCTTCTGGATGTTTAGTTATGGACATGGGTGCTTTGCACATCAGAAAAATTTCACATATATTCATCTTCTGTAGCCTAAGCAGTTGTAGTTTTTGACTGGCACTTTAGCTCATAGAACTGTATCCAGCTTTACAACTCAAAATTGTGTGTAATATGGTTGATTTGCAGGTCATGGTGAATTTGTGGTCATTATTGTATTACTTTGCATTTTATTTCTTTGTGATTAAAAAGATAGATTATTTTCTTCTTATTTGTAATTATTTTCTTTTTTTTCACCCTCCTAGTTTTTCTTCCTCTTCTGCTTTATTTTTAGCCCTTTGTTTTCACATGTTCTTACTCAGCCCTGACACTTCCCAAGCTGTTTCTCTCAGAAGTCACATGATAATGTGAAGCATCTGGGTTAGGACAAAACATATATTTTACTGTAATTTCACCTAATAAAATGATCAGAAGTATTTCAGGAAGATGCTGTTCAGTTATGTCTGAAAAGTTGTAGTCTTATTTGTGCTATGGAGAAATCTTTTAAAAGCAAAACACAGAAGAAACTAACAGAAGTGAATACAGTGTCCAGATTTTTCCCCATGACAAACAAAATCTATTAATGCAAGTTAAACTTGGTTGATTTCTGAAATAAAACAAAATCATCTATTTGTGTGTGCCACAGGATTGTTCGGAGGGTTGAAGAAGAAACAGAACAGTCAGATTTTACATAGTGATGTTGTGTAGTCCTGGTTGTGCTCTCCTACCTTTCAGTGTATGTAAAGACCATTTTTGTCCTTCATTTTCTGAGAACCTTATTTAATTATCTTCTCTTCCCAGATTAAGAACCTGTTTTAATGCACAGTTTGAACTGAGATTGCAGTGACGGAAGAAAGTGTCTCAGAAGACCTAAAAAGAAAAACAAAATGCCAACAGACAAAGGAAGTCAGTAGAAGAGTCGAATCCCAGAACTGCAGGCCCTCCAGCAAAGTATCCTCTGCTCTGCACTACCCTGGATATCTCTTTAAAATGGGGTTTGTCCTATTTTCATATAGAAAGCAAATGTAATTAATGAAAAAAAACTGTAAATGGCTTTTGCTAAATGATCTGCCCTAGGGAATTGTACTCTGGCAGACAGAGAGAAGGTTCATCTTCCATGTTGTACCTGTCACTTTGTAGTTTAAAGAGAATTTAGGGAGATGGACTGGGAACAATCAGATAACGTAGAATGAAAGCTACGTGGTTTATGTTTGATAGTATTGTGCAATACCACAGGGATATCACTCATGGGTTTGAACTTTCAGAATGAATACATAAATTAAGACATAATTGAAAATATCAGTCGAAACATAATAGCTAGTGCTTTGCATATCTCAAAAAAAATAACATACCTCTTAAAATCGCTCTAATAGCTTCTGGAACAGGTAGGCATGTGCCACAGCATGCCACGATTTCAGGTGAGTGAAGAATAGGTGTTGAGGAACTGAACAACAAACTAAAACATCACACCTCTAATGGCTACTCAAAGCTTAATTGGGCTGGATACCAATGAACATGAAATATTTCTCAATGGTAATGGCATATTCAGAAGATTCAGTGCATTTCTATAAAACATCAGTCAGTT
Organism: Oriolus oriolus; assembly: GCA_013400235.1. NCBI lineage: Eukaryota > Metazoa > Chordata > Aves > Passeriformes > Corvidae > Oriolus > Oriolus oriolus. The sequence continues at coordinate 60,491 of VXBT01005814.1, read as the reverse complement.
CAAAAGTTAAACGCAGATGCCAACCACAGGAAGAGCTCAAAGATATTCCTGTGTATACAGTACATGTTCTCATGTACAAAAACCTGTAGTAAGCAGCTATGGGATATTCTGAAAAGGGAGATTTCTAATATTTTAGATAAGAAGACACTGTCTTGTCAGCCTATGAGTTTTATTCCTTTTCCCCCCTCTCATGGCTACAAACTGCCCAGTGAAAATGCAGCAGCTGTTGAGAAGTGAAAGATACAAAGCAATCATTAACTAGCTGGTTTAGAGAGAAAGTCTTACTGTTGACAGGCTTTTAGTAAATTTTTCAGTGGGCTTTTCCCAGTTCTTTCAGGCTAGTCCAGTAAAGCCAGACTAAATAACTAAGGAGACTCATGGTGTGGACTGAGTGGACAATTCCAGCTATGTGAGTTCATAACCACAGTGAGCTAGCTACAAAAACTAGCAGAGGGGTCACATGCCTGGATTTCTAGAAAAATGCAAATAAAAAGATTTTGTTATTGGTACGTAAGAAATTTCTTAATGTATGTTAATGGTAGTTAGTCTGGGCATTGATGGGTAAATCGCTGAAAATTCTCAACACATGAGTGATTGACAAAGAAGAGAGAAGCAAAAATAGAAATCAAATGATATATGTCAAACAGCTCTTGATCAGCTTCACTGGATGCATCTTCTGAATTGGCTCATCCTCAGGCTGTGACAAATGCATGGCTGAGAACATGCTTGAAATGATTACTAGTCTGGCATTTAAATTTAAAGACAGTTGATTGAATCAGCTTGAGTATTAACCAATTTTGTCCCCATTTTAGCTAATGGAATCTCTGTAATAGAACATCCTGGCCCTTTCATGTCTTGTTATGGAGACACATATTTCTGGCACAACTGGATGACTGAGCTGTTGTTCAAAACAGCCGTTTTCTGTCAGCTTCTCTGAAATAATTCAGGGAGTGGTTTTTTGCCGTGTTTTCATGCCTGAGTCAGCATTTGGTAATTGTTCTCTGTGCATGCCTTGCCAAGCTGTTCTTGTCCTCAGCCCTCTGAAGTGGGTGATGAAGTGCTCTGTCATTGCAGGAGGGTGTTTCTGCCACAGATGCTGCCCTTGTCACTTAATTCTCACACTGCAGTGTCAAGAGCAATGATGAGTGGTTTGTAAGGAGGTTTCAGCCATTTTGCTTGCACTGCACACCTTTGCCTGGTAATTGTTTTCCTGAGCAGAATCTTGCTTGTGACTTTGCCTACAGCCATTAGCCAGTGAGTTCCTCTGACAAGGCCTGAGAGAACAGGCCCATAAACAGGTTACTCTTTGGGGATAGTCTCATCTCAAGCACTTGTAAAGCTATAAAGCAGCTCATTGTTTTATGCAGCTCATAAAGGTTCACTGTGGAAATCAGAGTACCTCTTAAACTAGTTCTAACAGCTTCTGGAACAGGTAAGCATGTGCCACATGTTTCAACAGCTCCCATAAACAGCCCATTCTGGACGTTTTTCAGTGCACTGTAACTCTACACTGACTACTTCTACCCTGTTTCTGAAGTTTGTGAGATCAGCCTTGTTGATGCCAGAAGGAGGGACAGGAAGGTATTATATGGTCTTCTAAGTCTCACTGCCTCCTTTCTCCCTTCTGAAGCAATACAATTGCCAATGTAAAAAGACCTCTCTAATGGAGGAAGAGTCCTGTGCTACCCCCTTGTCCTCTAGTGCCTTCTCTGAGCATCCTGTGCTCTGCACAGGGTAGTAACTGGCTCTCCAGCAGCAGGCAGCAGGTGAGGTGGGAATTGTAACTGGGGAGTCACAGGCCTGCACAAAGGCTGAACATTTCCTGTAAAATTGTTGTTTGTGGAGAAGTGTTTGTTTGGCGTATGTTTCGTTTAAGTCCTTTTCTGTTGACAAGTTACAGATCTGCTTCGATCATCTGTGTTCAGGGCTAATGGCAAGTCATTTTTCTCCAAAACACTTCCCAAGGTATTTCTACGAGCATTTCTAATTTTCATACTGGATAAGGAATTTGGCTGAGCTTGCTGTGTGAATTACATGTATACATCTTCTAGAAGGAAATGAGGAAAAATTTGTATCTTGTTGGAAGTTTGGGGCTGTAGAGTATATCATTGACTCCAGGAAGGGAAAATGGGACATAGCTGGAGGTGGGGTAACCCTCACAAATGCGTTTAATACTTCCAGTAACTTTCAGCAGATCTGGGTCTGACATTTTGAGTTTAACAAGTATTTTTTAAGTTTTTCCAAACTGTCTCTGCTAATTGAAAAATAAATGATAAGAATTTTAATTTATTTTCCTTTCTTCAAACAGATAGGATAGAGCGCTAGAAAAGGGCTGTAACCTTCTGTCATGGTTTAATCCCAGTCAGTAGCTCAGCCCCATGCAGCTGCTTGCTCACCCTCCTCCAGTGCGATGGATGGAGGAGAGAACTAGAAGGGTCAAAGTGAGAAATCTGGTGGGTTGAGATTAAGACAGTTTGACAGGAAAAGCAAAAGCCATGCACACAATCAAAGCCAAGCAGGGGATTCATCCTCCACTTTCTGTGGGCAGGCAGGTGTTCAGCCATCCCAGGGAAGTCAGGCTCCATGATACACAACTGTGACTTGCGAAACAAACGCCATCACTCCAAATGTCTCTCTCCGTCTCCCTGCAGCTCTATCTGCTAAGCATGACACCATATGGTCTGGGATGTCCCTGTGGCCAGTTGGGGTCAGCTGTCCTGGATGTGTATCCTCCCAACTCCTTGTGCCCCCCAGTCCCTTGCTGGTGGGGTGGGAGAGGAGCAGAAAAGGCCTTGGCTCTGTGCATGCCCTGCTCAGCAATAACTAAAACATCCCTGTGTTATCAGCACTGTTCCAGCACAAATCCAAAACACAGCCCCTACCAGCTGCTGAGAAGAAATTTAACTCTACCCCAGCCCAAACCTACAAATCTCTTCTCATTTCCTTCTAGGAGTGGATTCATACTGCCCCACACACACTATTCCCTCTTTGAAGTATGCACTGTCCCGGTGAGAGTGCTTACCCTTTTCTGTAATAACAGGAAGTTTGGCTTGGACAAAGCAATACAAACTGGATTATTTGAGCCTAGGAACCTCAAATGCAGCGGTTGTCAAGTTCAGTCATAAGCTCACAGACTATCCCGGTAGGAACAACCAAAAAAAGCAGGAATATAATAAGATAGGCACTGTGGCAAGCATCCCACTAAAATAATGGGTTTTCTCTTGGCAGGCTTGGAAAGGCTGCAAAAGCTACTGGGGAATTCAGTGTCAAGAATCCTTCAGTTTAAAACTAAAGTAGGTGTGAAGCCTATAGAAAGCTGGGTGCAACAGTGGAAGTTATGAGGTGGCAAAAACTGTACGAATGTTGTTTCAAGACTGTTGGAGGAAATTACCATGAGTGTTAGGGGGCTGATAAAAGCCATGGGCAGGTGACAATAAAGTTGTATATTCTAAGGCAAGCAAGATTCAGTAGGACTAGTATTAATTATGGCGCTCAGAGCAAAATGTTCCCAACGCAGAAGGCAGCTACCAACTGATGAAGCCTGCATGGAACACTGGCCATGGCACAGGCCAAACAAACCGTGCAGTGGTGAGGTCAGTGCCCAGGGGTGGAGCTGTCTTCAGATCCTGACTGCCAGCACTGCCTAGAGGATCATCTCCTCACACTAGAGCTCCACAAACATTCCAGGCTGGCCTGCACCAGTGCTGCAGCTTGGAGAGGTGTTCCCACTCTCCACGATGCTGCTCCTGTCCCTCCATGCCTGTCACCACTTGGGACTGTGCAAGCAGCTGTGAAGGTGAACAGCCAATCGCTTCATGTTAAAGTCAGCCCCCTGAAAACAGACAGCTGTAATTAATCCAGAGAATTTCACTGAAGTTTCACTGCAGAAGATCTCCTGGAATGTTTGAGCACATACAAGTGCTGATAGGAAAGCAGAACTCATTCATGTAGGGTAATTTTGAGATTAAATTTAAAAAAAGAACATAATTCCTCAAAGCTCAAACATTTTACAGAGGGCAAAAAAGTTAACAAAGAAGCAAAACAAAAGGAGTATAAAGCTGAACCAAAGAATAACTTTGGAGATGGTTAGACCAGTCCAAGTAATAGGTAACTGGCCTGGGATCTTTGTTGTGCTCATACTGAGGAAGCCTTAACAATTGTAACATTTTTCTGGAAAAACAAATCCGAAGTGTGATGAGTGAGGGCAGAGAAAGCTCTGGGAAAGAAGAGGTGCAAGCTGAACCTAGCATCCAAGTCTCAAAAATGCTTCTGGAAAAAGAAGCAGTAAAACCCCCTGTATAACATATATTGGGGGAAAAAATTGGGACAAACAAGCAAATATGTGAATCAACATTATCACAGAAACTGAAGAGGCTTCTAAAAACCACAATGTAAATCACTTAATTAAGAAAAGCAAAATTCTGAGTGGTAAATTTATATCAACTAGATGACCTGTTACAAATAAATAGAAGAAAAATTTAGAAACAGAAAAAACCAAGCCTGTGGACAAATCATGCTTAAGAGGTGGAACACTAGCAAGCAGCATGGAAAAGCAGTGATGCTGTCAGCCAGCAGTCATAGCCAAAACCCAAATCATTTCACATCACAAACAGAGCTGTGAAAAAGCTTTATACAGTGTAAAAACAGTGCAGTTTCAGGCAAAGAGGAAAAGCTCTAAAAGAAACCAGTCACAAAATGCTGGATTTGGTGAGGTTATCAGTAAAATCACCAAACTGTTAAAAACCCTATCAGACAGGGAAGCTTTCTCATCAACGTGAAAGCAGCACTTCATTCAAAATGCCAAGGATGACCTAAGCATATGCACAAGCTGTCAAGGCTTTGGGGTCCTTTCAGTCTTCTCCAAAGACAAAACCGACTCAAACAGAATTAATGAACTAAGGCAAAAGTTAAGAAAGATCAAGATATGGTTCTTTCCAGAAAACCAAGGGCCCACCAGATTTTTACCCTAAGAATAGTCATCAAAGAGATCATTGAATAGCAAAGGCCACCAAACTTCACATATTTAAAGAAAGCTTTTGACAGGCTTTAGTATGAAAGTCATCTTGAAGTATTATGAAATCCAAGAAAAATAATAGAAATGAAAACTCTTCTAGCAAAGCATAGTTTTATATTTTAAGTAAACATAGCTTCAATGAACAGTTTGACAGAGCTGAGTGTCAAATGCAAAAGTCTTGTTTCACCTTTATGTCATTGCCTGCTTCATTATGAGAAGGGATAATGAGAATTATATGAGAAAGTGTTTATCATTTGGCTTATATAGCACCAGATATCTTAACAACAGCAAGCTTGATTTGGATTTTGCTGATGATACTGTGACCACCCTACCAACTCGATTATAAAACACCTTCTCCAACATGAACCAAAAAGCTTTAATAATTAGCAATTACCAAAGTCTAGGGAGAACTCGCCAATTTGCAGTTCAAATTGTCTGCAAGATATCATCAAGAGTAATAAAGGTGATACCAGAAGAGGTTTAATTAGGCAACACAACGATAGCCTTCCCCAGCTTAAACGCTTGCAGCTTATCTACAGCTTGGACTTGCAGGCATATTAAAGGCTGTATCCAGTCAGAGCTCTATCTGCTCATAAATCCTGTTAATCCCTGGGCAGCACTTAGGATATGTACATTGTGTCCTGAATTATGAACTTGTATTTCATATTCGTCACAGTGAAATTATACATTTACAGGCTTGAGGAACACGTTCCATCTCAAGAGTCATCTATTGATTAAGTAATCTGAGCTAAATGAAACTGAGAAAGCGCTAGAGGAGGACCTGGGAGGGAAGGTAGTTTTGCATCTGATTACCTTAGGAATGTCCTTTAATTTGGTGAGCAAATAATTATTTACTTGCTTAATAATGCATTCTATACGCACTGCCATAGGTAAGCCTACAACATACATTAAAAACAAGATGTTAGCTGTTCCTTTGATATTTCCATGAACTTACAACTGTTGAGACTATGTGAAAGAAGAGGTTAAACACCCAGTAGGAGCTAAACATGCTTGGACTCCTCCATGCAAACAGTGTGGGTAACAAGAGAGTTGGATTAAGTACAGCATTGAGCCTCACATTTCAGTGTCAGACTCATGGTACTCCCCACTTCTCCTGATTTTAACACGAACTGAATGTGGACTAGTCTTTTTTCTAGGTCAACATCACTGTGTGATGAGTGTAGACTTCAGTTTTGCAGTGGTAGAAAGTAAGCAAAAGACTTGATTTCATCTTTCAAGAAAGGTTTACCCCTTGTTTCTTCCTGAAATGCAAACTCAGAACGGCTTCTTCTAATCCTGCTTGCTATCCAAGATGAAGTCAGCCAGTTCATGAAGAGGGAATCAGTTCTGTGGGATCCATGGAACTGATTATTCACTATCAGTCAGTGAGCTGGAAATGCAAAAATATACATTTTAAAACTTTCTGTTCAACACCAACGCAGACTCAGAAAACTGTTGAAATGTCAGGGACCTCTGGAAATCATCTTATCCAATCCCTCTGCTCAAGACAGGTCACCTGGAGCTGGTTACCCAGGACTATACCCATTTGGTTTTTTTAATGTCTCCAAAGATAGAGACTCCACAAGTCCTCTGGGCAACCTGTGCCAGTGCTCAGTCACCCACACAGCAAAAAAAATTTCCTGATGTTCAGAGGGACCCTCCTGTGTTTTCATGTGTGCCCATGGCCTCTGCTGGGCACTGGGCACTGCCGAGAAGAGCTTGGTTCCATCCTCTTTTCACTCTCCCTTCAGGTGTTTAAAGACACTAGTGAGATCCCCCCAAGCCATCTCTTCTCTAGGATGAACAGTTCCAGCTCTCAGCCTTTCCAAGCATGTGAGGGGCTCTGGTCTCTTCATCAGCCTTGTGGCCCATCACTGAACTCTGTCCATTATGTTCATGTCTCTCTTGTACTGAGGAGCCTGGAACTGGACAGAGTGCTCCAGCTGTGGGCTCACCAGCACTGAGAAAGGGGCAGGATCAAGGATCACCTCCCTCTGCCTGCTGGCTATGTTCGGTCTAATGCAGTCCAGGATGCCACTGGCCTTCTTAGCAGGAAGGGCACACTGCAGGCACATGTTCAGCCTGGTGTTCAGAGGGACACATAGGGGGTCCTTGTCTGGAAGGACCTTCTCCCCCTCAGCTGCTTTAAGCATATACTGGTGCCTGGATTGTCCCTCCCCAGGGGTAGAACTTTGCATTTTTTGTTGAACTTCCTGAGGTTCCTGTCAACCCATTTCTCCAGCCTGTCAAGGTCCCTCTGGAAGGCAGCACGAGACTCTGGTGCATCAGCCACTCCTGCCAGCTTGGTGTCATCCGCAAACTTACCAGGAGTTCACTCTTCCCCTATCCCGAGCATTAATGGAGATGTTAAACAGAGAGACGCTAGATTTACTGCTGTACTGAATGTATTCTTTTATTTGTCAAATTTCTGACTATGGTCTACTTTTATGAAATAAAAACAAAGTAAATATTTGAAAATGCCATTTTTGTAGTGGATTGCTTTTGATAAGCACTAAAAGGCTAAGAACTAATTCCCAGAAGTGTGGCATAGCTGTATTTTCAGTTAATACAAGTGAGAGCTCATGACCGCTTTAAACTGGGCTTCTCACAGATACTAAACAGCTCTTTCTCTTTAAAATTTAGGTGTCCTTTATGCCATTTCATGCTCTCTGTTCAACTGACAACTGAACAGACCTATTATAGATTCATATTTTTAGGATGTGACTCACAATTTTTTAAAAAAATCATTATTCAGGTAATGTAACATAATGTATTCTAGAGATTCTGCAACTAGAGAAAACTGCTGCCACTAAAGTGTCATTTGAATAGCTCTGTCCTCGCGTCCTTCGCTTTAGTTCATTGATCCTTAGGCTGTGTACTTCAGGAGTCTCAGATAAGGATTCTGACTTACAAGCTAATAACAACTTTCAAAAATGCATCATCAATGTCATTCTTACTTTGTGATAAAGGAGAAAAAACTGTGAAGAACAGGGGAAAATAACCTATTTTTTTCTTGTGCTCACGGCAAACAAAAACTGCAGCTAATAGTATTGCTGATTCAGGGTCAACTGCAAGCTGCATTAAATAAGATGAGATGTTGTGAAGTGGTTGATTGTCTTTCTCCTAATTCATTGGGATTATTTCTGCCCTCTGGCACTTGACAGTACCTGATTCACACTGGTATTTCGGTTTTGGAGAAGATAAACCACCATTCCCCTATCACCCACCTGCTTTATCTGCAACACGGCTTTGGCTTCAAGTATGTACCTCCAGAGAAATTGATAGCATCCCTAATTTTCAGACTCTGTGGAATTAATTTTAAATGGCAAAAAACCCCTCAAAATTAAAACAACACATTTATTCACACTTTCGTTTTAAATGGAAATAAAAGCAAGAACAGTGGACTTGGAATATGCATAGCCTTAGGCTTTGGTCGTGCCCAAGGCTGCCTTCCCATGTCTATTTATATTCCAGGTTTCCAATTTTTCTTGAATGTCAATGAAGCTTCTAAGTCAACCACAAAAATCTCCTATTTTCAGAGGACCTTTCCTGAGGTCCTGCCTCAGGCATCTCAGAGATCTCTTAAGCTTACCTCAGAATGACTGCCTTGAAGGTTAGAGGGATAACCCATTCAGGAAACCCATTCCTCTTCTCATATTTATCTTTTCTTTTAATAAGTCTTTTGAGTAATAGCCTTACTCTGTTATACAAATCACATGATAAGTGGGGGGGAGCTTTTATCGTGTACCTGGTTTACTGTCATTTCGGGCAGCACAGCATTTCATTTGCGCAGTAAAATGGGATGCCAGTTTTAAGAGGCATCCTGTCTGAAGATATCTGCATCCAGGTTTTCAACAATCCATAAATGGCAAGTGGTCTGAAGAGAGATTTTGCCTTTAGCATAAAAGGAGAAGTCCCAGTTCTTCATAGGCCAAAATGTCTCTAGACAAAACAACATTCAACATGTGAAATTTCAGTAATATGAAATTCTAATATGGGCACTCTGTTGTAAATGGAACTTTTAACCATTCTTTGGTTTGTTCACTTCTTTGTATATTTTTTTTCAAACTTGAACAAAATTTGCTGCTTCAAAGTTTGTTTCTTTGTAATTTTTTTTTGCCAGCAACCCTCTAAACAAACTACCTCAGATGTGAGGAGTGGGGTGATTTGTGGAGGGTAAGAATCCACTTTTAGTTTAGATTTCAGTGCTTGTAGTAAAAGTAATAAAATCCAAATTTGAGGCCCAAAAGTATGGTCAAATAATGAGTGTGTTCTCCATAAACATACTTTTTTGGTAGTAAAAGGAAACATTTAGCCACATTATACAAGGAGAATGGTTTTTAATTGACTGAGAGTAGGTTTAGATTAGATGTTAGCAAGAAGTTCATCCAACCTTTGTGGATGACACAGGTTGCCCAGAGACGCTGTGGCTGCCCAAACCCTGGAAGTGTTCAAGGCAAGGTCGGACAGGGCCTGGAGCAACCTGGGATGGTGGAAGGTGTCCCTGCCCATAGCGAAGGGGTGGAACAGGTTCATCTTTAAGGTCTCTTCCAACCCAAACCATTCTGTGATTTGTGATTTTAATAAAGCAGCTGTTCTTTGCCGGTATCATTCCTAGAAAGGGGTCAGTAGGATTGCCTTACTTGGATTCTGAGGGGATCTATTGTTTTATTGCAGTGTTAGCAACACTCCAGCTTGTCTGCAACACAGAAGAATGTTCCTGCCTGCTAACCCTTGTCAGTCACTGAAGACTTCCCAGAGCTGTAATTTGTTGAGCTCTGGCCAACTCTGAGCTGAGATCATTTAGAGTTTTAGTCCCAGCACTTCAGCCCTTGTTTTCACTCGCAGAATCCTCATGGCTTTCTTTCTAAACTGTAACCTTACAGGACCATATTGCACAGCTGGATTTTGCACCCTGACAGCAGCTGTATTTTACCAGTAAATCCTGTATTGGGAACACTGTTCATCTTCCTTTAAGAAATATTTGAGATTTTGTTAATGCTAAAAAAGGTTTTTGGAAAGGTTTTGTTGAAAGACATTTTTCACAAGTGAAGTATTTTTATTTGTAATTATTATTTGAGTACATTTTAGTTGCTCTGTTTATTTCTCTACTATGTGAAATTCCATCATTTAGGGAGTGCTTGGAAAGCTTCTGAACTCTGTTTGTGAGGAATACGTAACGAGAAACCTAAGGGAAAACAGGCCTTGTGCAAGAGCGATCCACAGCTTCTCTCTTCCCTCTCCAAACAAAATCGTAACATCAGCATCTACTGATCACAGTATAAAATAATTTCTTTTGAAATCACTCTTCCATGTCAGGTTTCTCTTCTGATGTAATACATAAGCAGTGATACCCCTAATGAGAAGTGCTGCACCTGGCAGCAAGATCTGAGCCTGAGCTTAAAGGCAGGAGAAAATTAATTTTGATATAGAGCAACCTTTCCAAGCACAGTGCTGACTGAAGTGAATTGAGATGCCTAAGCTGCATTGATTAGAACCAGCCTGAAATATTAATGCTTAAAAAAAAAAAAAAACCAAAGAAAAAAAAAGAAGACTGTCCCTGCCTCCTGCCATGACAGGGCGTTGAAACTAGATGATCTTTAAGGTCCCTTCCAACCCAAACAAATCTGCAATACCATTCTATAAGGTACTGAAAGGATATCAAAACCTTTCTTTCCTGTTAGGACACCTATTGTGTCAGGACAACTTGTCATCTGTATAGCTTATTTTAAAGCTCTTGGATGAAGTTAAGGAGTTTCTTAAGAAGAAATGCAATAGAAGGGGTTGAAATGCAAATACAGAGCTGGATTGCAGCTTGAGGTGTATGCTGTCAGTGGTAGGCAAGAACAAAGCAGTGGTAAGATAGAAAGAGCCGAATATTTAGCTATGAAATGCTGTAACTACAGCACCACTGACCATTTCTGCATTCCAGTCTACCTCCTCCTTGGCTTCATGAGAAACCTTTGTAGAATACACAAAGATCTATACATCAAATGCACCATTCTGCACAATTTTTTTTCCCAACATAGTATATGTCCCTTCTACAGTTTTAAAAAAATTTCTTTGGGATTAGACTAGGTTTACTAAATGACCCTGCAAAAAAACACTGTTGTGTCATGAAAATGCAAGCAGGTGAAAGAGATTATCACCAATCTGCCTTGCTGCATACACATGGGCAAAAGAAAAGAACCTCAAGGCAAATGCTTTGAGTTTAATTCTGAAATCCTCAAATTAAATTTAGCAACAAGAAGTTTCTAGAGCCTAAAGAACTTTTAGTATTTGGCCCCAAATGAATAGCGTGGCCTGAAGCATTTCTCACAGACTTAAATGTGTGCTTTTAAAAATCAAATCCTAGTGGGCATGCCAAATTGCTTTGGTATTGGTAAATATGCTGATATTTTTCTCCCTTCTGTGGAGCTACCAGTTCTCTCACAGTCTAACCAGGGAATGCATGGGGTGGTCTATCTCCATCTCTTTCCCTAGAACTAAGCATGTACACACTGTCTGCCCCCAGGTATTGCCACACATGAGTGATTTCTGAGCTCAGAGGGAATGCAGCGTCTCTTCTGCGCCACACACACCCTGCATGGATCTCAATTCCCAGCTGGTCTCAGTGCCAGGACACAAATCTGGAGAGGCTGGAAGTGAAGGGGTTAACGCTAATGCCTTTGTCAGTCGGGGCAATCCTTTAATAGTCACTTTAGGCTTCATAAATTCAAATTCCCCTTTGTGCTGGGCCAAGGGGAAAAGATAGAGTGATGCATCTTTAAGTAGTGAGGATGAGATCACCTCCTTTTTATAGAAACTGAAATCATCCAAAAGCTGCACAGCAGCAGGCTGAGCACGTTTCTCAAGCTGCATAAAAACAGCACTATCTGGGAATTTCTTTCCAAATAAAAAGGGAGTACATACCCAGCCAGCTCTTATCTTGAAATATGACTCTTAGACACTGCTTTTATTTCTTGGCAAGAATTGAGCGATTTGACCGGTTTTTTGTTATTACTTCTCCAGTCATTTAACTCCATTTTTACCATTGTGAAAGTGAAAACCAGATCCTTCATTTTCCACTGGATATGATGAGAAACTGTTATAGAACTTTGAATCTCATCTAGAGAGGAATAATCTGATGCAGTGATAGAGCAATTAAGAGTTATAAAGATAGAGCAATAAATCCCACATAAAAAATTATCCTGTCCTAATACTGTGCATTATCATACAGGCACTTAAGAGAAAGAGTGAATATTGTTCATAAAATAGACTTTACCCACCATGCAAGCACATACAAACTCCTGTACACACACGGACAGACATGCAGTCTGAATCATTAGTGGGTTGAACACAGCCAGGCAGAGGCCAGAACCAGGATTCCTGCAGGAGTGATTACAACATCACAGGGCACATTTGCAGCCGTGGTATGTCCCCTATAAAAACCCCAAGAACATATTCTAAAGTTAGAGTCCGGCACGTACATCCATAAATCAGAGCAATGCCTACATTCAACCACACACTGTGCAAGCTGAGTGACATCGCTTTGTTCTGACTGTTCTGTACCTTGCATTGCTTACATAAATCACACTACAATCAGCTTTTCTTGTGTTTCCTAGTTTTAGGAAAGGCTTAGAAGTTTCATGCAGTGACTGGATATGTTTTGAAATTTGTCTTTGACTGGTTTCACACACTGTAGCTTTGCCCAGCACAGGAGAAACTCACGGAGGGTGAAATTATTTGACCCCGTTCCTTCAGTGTTGGCCAGAGTTCAGGTCAGCAGTCTGTTCACTGGAGCCTTGTGCTCCTCATGCTAGTGCAAAGGACAAGGTTCAAAGAGGATTTTAACACCTGGTGTAAGCGGGACTGAAGAGGGTGAGGAGTGAGATGTGTTGAAGGCCTGAAAGTTTTTACTCATGGAGTAAAGGGGTGAGGAGAAGAAGCACTGCTGTGGTGTTAAGTGCCTTAGGTCTGGACCCCATCTCTCTCAGTCACAGGTTCCCTGAGCCACAAAGAGCCATGGAGGGTGACAACTACAAGGAAGCATTTCTCTTGATCATTAATGAACCAGGACTGTAACAACAAGAAAGCACAGCACAAGGATGTGTACTGGGCTGCTGGGACCTCGCACAGACCAGAAGGAATCTGTGCAGCTCCCTAGTCACATCCATTTCAGGCCCAAACTGCTCCCTGCTTAGAGGCCCCATTCCTGTGTCCATTCAGCTGTGCCCTGTGAATGAGTAACCGGTGGGACAAGCTGCCCCGGGAGACCTGGCTGTCCTGGGCCCTCTGCAGCGTGGCTGGCTCCATGCCAGCGTGGAGCAGAGGACTTCCTGCACAGAATGCAGCAGCCTGTGGGAAAGCAGAATTATACAGACCACTTCACTAATTGGAAAGTGCTTTAAAAGCCAAGCCCTGCATTGTCTTTTGGGGGAAATGTAAAGCAAGGAAGTGGCTGAGAGAAATTAGCTCACCTGTTTTTTGAAACCTCTGTATGTGTGTACAAACGTGGACTCCACAGTTGATGTTATTTTGATTTATTAATGTATTTGCTGAGTTTTACTATGGTACAAACAGACCTCTGCAGCACAGTGTTACAGTGTGGTGGGTCCTGCTAGGAATGATATAGATCAGAGAACCACAAAATGAAAAATGTAATTACAATAGAATGCAAATTTCATTTCAGGAATAATGTGTTGTTCTATAGCTGTCCTTTCAGGTTTTACTTTCATAAGCTTCTTAGAAATTCAGCTATGAAATTTCACTCCACCTTCATTAACAGCCAAAACCCAAGTACACTGCATGCCATGAAAACCAGATAGTGTATGACTATCTAATATATCTATACAAGGTAGTTATATTAAAGATTTATTATATTTACTAACACATGGCCATATCCTTAGCACTTTAGGCTTTCACAGCTCCATTGGCACTTAGCCAATACATCCCAGCTGGGAATGCAGCCTTCAAAACCTTTACTCACTTGATTATTGAAAGGCTGAGGCACAGAAAGTATCACCAAAAAAAAATTACACTCATCTGGAATATCTGCATGATAAAGGAAGAACTATATATTTTTCACCTCTACTATATTTTTTGTCATTTGTCCTAATTTCTAAACCAGAGATATTCTTTCAAGCTAGTTCTCTACACAATCCTAAATCAATTGAATAAAAGAAAGGGATCTGAATGTTTAGAAGATTTTTATATCTTTTCACTGACTTTTCCTGAAAACCAGCCATTTTATGGGTGCATTATAACTTTAAAGAAATAATTTCAAAGACATGGTGGCATTGCATTTTTTGCTCTCCATCTAAGATATTGACTTAAAACAAATGTCAATAAAAAGAAGGTCTCACTACTGAAAGAGTATAATTCTTCTAAAATTAAAAGCTCTGGCTTTTTTGTTAAGGTTTATTTTGTTGCACAGACAGAAATTAAAAAGAAGAGCACAAAACCAAAGCCCAGCATGACTGGTTTTCTGCCTTAATTGTGGTAGGCCAGGGGTAGCTGAACTGCTGCAGAGCCACGTGCTGTAATTCCTTTCCAGCCGTGCTTGGAGTGCACTGTGCCTGTCAGCAGGCACTCTGCTGCTCTGGCTGCTTGTCATAACAGGGATATCAGAGCAGGAAGAAGCACTTCCTGTGCTGCCCACAGGCTGGGCTTAGAATATCCTGCAAAGATGTGAAGCAAGTGCTGAGCCATCGCTGGAAGGCAGCCACATCTGGAAGCTGGATGCTGAGGAGAGTGGAAGAGCTGGCATTCCCATTTCAGTGTCAATGCCAAGAAAGCATGTTAACTTCAGCTTGCTCTGATTTTTACAGAATAGGAAAAGATTAAAATTCTCCTTTTAAAATGTGCTTACCTACATAATAACTTTGGCCAAGTTCTGATCTCAGTTCTTGGTGATGTTGTAAATTCTGTGTTTATAAGCAGCTAATATGACCAAATGTGCAGAGCTATTGTTCTCTTCAGCAAAATAAATGCTGTCCAAGTCTGAGCGGTTCTCAGTTGCACAGGTTGAGCTACATTTCCCAGTAAAATGCATGCAGAGCAGCTGCTAGCCAAGCATAAGTTCAGCTGAACTTGCCTAGGTAGAGTTTCCTGTAGTGCCATCAAACTTGAACAAGTTTACTTTGAGGTACTTGTGGTATTTCTACCTATTACACACTGTAGACATAGGGAATTCTTGGAGCTAGAATTATTAAGCCAGATTCAGCACTGTTCTAATGCAGTTACTTGACCAGTGCAGAATAAATACTGCAGCCATTTTTATTTGTTGCTATTTTCTGTCAGCCTTTCTTAACAAAAAACATGCACAGAGATGAAAAATTGTGCTATAATTTATTTCAGTTGTTTGGAAACCACAAACTATTATACATTCGTCTCCCAACATACAGGAAATTACTGTCTCCCAAATAGCCAAAATTCAGAGTTGTAGGTTTATTTCTATTTAACTCAAATATTGATGTCATAAGGAATGTGTATTTCTTTTAAGGAATTTTGTTTATTCGTGAAAATGTATCTAAAGGTCTGAAAGGAACAATAGTTGACTATTTCTTTGATCAAGAAGAACATCAAATGTGCCTCTCCATCTACTCTCATGCTCTTATCAGTACTTCCCCAAGCTTCCTGATGACTTTCATAGGCTGTTTTGTACAGATTCTGCTATAAAGTATCTTAACATTTTCTACAATTCACCCAACCTGTCTTCAGCAGAGCTTTCACTACACAACTGTCCACCATGAGGAAGGAAATATTTTTCTTTCATTTTGCCTCTTATTATATCCATTTAATTTGATTAGATTTGCTATAATCATCACACAAGATTCACCTAATGGCTACTATTAGCAAATCTCTGATTTATTTCACAATTCTAATGAAATACTTCAGTGTATTATAGTATAGAGACTAAGAAGAAACATATCTACTGTACCATCCCACTGAAGAACTGAAAATAAATCACTTGATATTTTTGCACACAGGTTATTTACTTTTGTGCAGAAAGGGACTTATGTCTATGAATCAATAGAAGTCTTAGTCAGCCAAAAATTTAACCAGATTTTCAATAATGCTGAACACCATTAAGCAATGCCCAACATTTTTCAGAGTTCAGCAACCACAGCTAACACAATACTTAGCGTAATTTTTTCAAAAGAAATAATTTGAAAAGAGATATTTTTGAATCCTGACCTATCTGTGGGCATAGAATTATTTAAAACATCCTGGGCAAACGATGCCGCAGATGTCTGTAGTGGTGTGAACTTCATGTACAAGCCACAATCAGTCAGAGACTTGATTTTTATCTACATCTAGGAAGTTGATTGTCCTACCTAATTCTTACTTCTCCTTCTTCACTTCATATTTCCACAAGAACATACCGAACAGGCACAGAAATCCTGCAAGTCTTTGTATATAAAGAAATTAAGGGGAGAATAAGCCCTAAACTGTCACAGCCCAGATTCAGAATTTTGGATGTTTCTCCTGGGTGTTGAACCATCTTGACTGATCAAGTTTGCTTTTCTCCTTACGTAGCTTTGGGCAACCTTTTATGATCCTACTAAGAGTCAGGAAATAAAACAAGGAACCAGAGTCAAAACTTCAGACCCTCAGTGCTTAAGACAAGTATTTAATGGTAAGTTTCTTTTTCCTTGATACAAACCAAACATTTGAATTCAGAAGCACAGGAGGATTTTTGCTCACCTTCAGGAGTCATGTTGTGGTATTGCATATATCCTCTGGCCCATTTCAGGAGGAAACCAAGAAACCAGTGTCCCAGCTCTAAAGTGTGTTTGCACATAAAGGTTGTGCATAAAAGTCTCTATCACCATCACTAACAAAAGACTTTAGGTGGGAACTGTGAAGGACACAAAAGGGGCTGGTTTACTTTTCTTTGGTCAGAAGCAGGTGAACTCTAGTCACTGCCATTTTTTCCTGTATGAGGTAAAAATAAGTGACTGCTCTTCAAAGGAATTTCTGCCACTTTTTTCCTAATTACTGTCATCCTGTTGACAGGTTCAAATCACTTGAATTCCCTGATTTCATATTTGCAAAGTCAGCAAGATCTATCTCTTGAACTTTCAGGACTTTCAACATGTTCAATCCTTCATTTAAAACACTGAAGCATGTAGCTGAAGGCACTGCAAAATCTGTTAAAGGTCCATCATTCTACTCTGGCCAAGTTGATTTGATGACCATTTCTATCTACAGAACTTCACATGCTCAGGAGCTATTATTTAATTTTGCCTTTAAAAGTAGTTCTGTGACTGGTTTGATTTCTTCAATATAGTACATACTATAGGTTAAAAATGGCACAAAACATTAATTCTATTTTCACACTGCTTCTTGAACATAACCACACTGGAATTATCAGTACTTTCTCTTCTCTCAAATATTAAGTGCTAAGGAGTGGGCCAACACTGGAAATCTGACTAGTCATGTATCATGGATTGCTCCTGAATACCTGTGACACTTCAATGCCATTACCATCACAAGTGCTGTGCTCGTTTCTTCCATTTCTGAAGTCTTCCTCATTACAGCCATGGATACTAATGAATGATAAATAGCTCACAGCACTTCTATCAACTGCTTTGGAACACCATTAATGTGATGCATTCTTGGCTCTAGAAATGGAGTGAAATATTTGGATGGAACTGCCAAATATCATTAGTGTCACTTGTCCTTTTGACCAGATCATAAAGACCTAATGTAAGAGAAAGCTATTTTTTATATCCTTTAAACTGTGTTGTTCCATTTCACATTCTTATTGGCAATGGAAGGAGCCAAGTTCTACTCTATTCTGCTGCTGGACTGAGAGGCCAGATTATTTTCTGTCACTGGATTTGTCCTTTCAAATTAAGATATAGACATATCAAAAGTATGGAAAAGCTGCAGGGCTCAGTATTAGGGCCAGAATAATTTAATATTTTATTGATGATCTGGATGCCCGGATCAAGTGCACCCTTAATAAATTTGTGGATGACAAGAAGTTAGGTGGGAGTGTAGATCTGCTGGAGGACAGGAAGGCTCTGCAGAGGGACCTGGACAGGCTGGATCCATGGACTGAGGCAAATGGACTGAGGGTCAACAGGGCCAAGTGCTGGGTCCTGCCCTCGGGTCACAACAACCCCAGGCAATGCCACAGTTCAGGGCCAGTCTGAGGTGCACTTGGTTTGCTTGTAAAGATACAGTAAAAACATTTCAAAGTTCAGCAGCCTGAGCTGTAAACAGGGTTCCTTTTCCTCGTGGATTGCAGGATTCATCTACATTTGACAGAAAGGTTGGAGAACAGGAAAAAATGGGAAAAAAGAAACAAAATAAGGAATGAGGCTTCCAACCAGCTATATGGAAAGCAGATTTTTATGATGGTGAAATGTCAGGTGACATCCAAGTTAAAGAAAAGGCCTGATAGTTTGTGATGCTTTTGTTACAACGATTTCTTTATCTGACTGCTGTCAAATGTGATTTTTGAAAGACTTCTGACATCTAATTTCTAAAGCTTTGTTCATAAGCAATAACTAGCATGTTTAATCTCTTCAGGACAAGGAATCTCTTCTTTTGTCCATGCATAGCAATTAGACCTGGCATAATTTAGAGCCTCTAGATGTGGGAAGTGTGGGATACTGTAGCATTCAAAGCTAAATGCATGGCATTTTTCCTTTAGTTCAATTTGAAAAGATTACCCTTATTTTTTTCATACTGCCCAACAAAAGAATATGGTCTTCACAAGTAGACTTGTCCCTTTCTACCCCCAGCAAAGCCTTACAGGTGTATTTCCCCTGAATACGCAGTACACGCAAGCCTCTGGAACAAAGTGTGACATCAAACCAGCTCATCAAGAGAAACTCTGGCAGCTGTCCATGACACTGCTGAATGAAAGCACTTGTCAGAGCTAACACACAGCCAAGCATCCATGGACAGACAGGGAAGCACTCACTAATTACCTCCCAAGTCTTCCCAGTTCCTTGATTGTGCCTGGCTCAGAGAGACAGTATGTGAAACCCGTGCTCTGCAGGGACTTGGTGCTTTCACGCAGAGACCTTAGATCTTCCTTACAGGAAATTGCTTTTCTCCCTTAATGCTTCCACAAAGAACTGGTAAGATGCAGGAAATAGTTCTGTGAATTTGGCATTTGATGTTCATAAAGCTTCAACAGTCCCTGTAAGCAGGTAGGATTAGGTGTATGTATTGGTGTGCACTTCAGCTCAGAGCAGGCGTGGCAGCACCCCTTGGCGCTCCTGACATGGAACACTGACTAGAGAAAGGATTTTCCTGACAACCACACTTTGGGTGGATTGACAGAGACATCTGTGAAGGAGGAAGAGATGTTTGCAATACAGCATTTCTTTTGGCCTTAGCAACCAAATTCATGTTTCAAGAATGAAAAGTCTCTGCCTAAATTCATGGAATCAAGTAATTCTCACTGCTCTATAAGCCATTAGAATTGTGAAATTAGAACTGATGTTCTTCAGCTTATTTATTGTAAATACGCTAAGAGCAGCCTTTCTTTAGTGGCAAGACACATCCCACCTCCTGAAGCTCCTTAGCTGCCTCTTTTTCATTGAACTGCATAAAGAAAGGAAATCTCATAGCCTTCTGCCTGAGATAAGCACATAATAAGCTCCCTAAATCTAACAGATGTCTCTACCTTTTAAGCTGATCTGGGGAGCACTTTTTATAGTCTATAGTCTATAGTCTAAAATACTTGGCTAAGGAAGAACAGCAGTACACGAAAGAGCGCTGTGCCTGGGTACACCCAGAAACTGTCTGGCTTACGACTCCATCTCTTCCTGCTCTGCCTGCACCAGCGTGATAAACATTCCCCAGGACAGTGTGGGAGTGCACAACCGGCCAGGGAACTACCTGCCACTAACAGGAAGAGCACTGAACACCTCAAGCCTTCAAATGTCTTACTTTTTCCTCCTAGTGGGACCCAAATGCCTTACAGCACAGAGTAAGCTTGTCTACAAGCAGTACAGAAACTTACTTCTAACACACACAAGCCCTCTAAAGTACCATTTGGGGAATTCTTCAGGCGTTGTTAAAGGATGCCACAAGCCAAGTTAGGATTTGCACATACATAAATTGTCTTTAACAGGAGACAGTGTCAAAATACAGGAAAACACAACACCCTTCCAAGACTTCTGGAAATATCCAGGCCTTACCACAATTTAAGTCTGACTTATCTATTACTTACGCTTCATCTTGTCAGGACGAACTTGCTCAATTTTAGTAAATATATGTTCATTGTCAGAGGCACAGTTGATTTAGATACAAGACATATTTTCCAGGTATTTCTGTACATAAAACACTGTATAATATACAAAAAGTGCAGTGCATGACTGTCAAGATAGACGGTCTGAAACTTAGGAGTTAATTGTTTGTAATTCAACCGGATAAGAAAAAGGATTATTTGAAGCGATCATAAATTGTTGTGAACTCATTAGATGGGTACCTGTTTAATACATAAAGGTATAATTTCTATCTTTTTTTGCAAGAATAGTAGACCACATGACTTATAAAAGCATTTGTTGAAGGTGTAATAATCACTTTGGGCACTAATAAATGCTTTACAAACCACGAAACAATTGAGATCATTTTCACAGTTTAAGCTACCTTAGCTAGTTCCATTTACTCAGTTCACTGCTGGTGGGAAAGGAAGATCTCATGGAGACAACTGACTGGGCTTATTGCCTCAGCTAGTGTGCAGAAAGGCTGGCTACCTCACCCTGAGCTAGTGTGCAGAAAAGTGCATGTCATCACGACTCAGATCCTCCAAACCAACACACTGTAAAATTTAGAGAACCATCTTCAGAATAAAATTCCTGTTTCATAGGTTTCCTTTCTCCCCACCTCCGACCAAATGAGATTATTGTGTTTTGACTTGAGAGAAAAAGGCAACATTTCATAAACTTTCATTTAAACATAAATAGTACTTTAAGCCTTCAACTTATTTTGTTTGCTTTACAACTTGAACACAATTTCTCTTCTTGCACATGCAAATGAGTTGATGCTTTTGTAAGATACATTTACTGTCTGTGTTCTACAGAGGCAGAAAAAAATATTGAGTTAACAAAAAAAATCTTTCAAGATGAACTCCTGACCTTATTGACACCCACTGACCTCTTCTTTTTACATGATTGAGTCAGTAAGGCCAAATTCCACTCAAAATTGTCCTGAAAATAAAATTTTTTTAATGTTGAAAACATTTCTCTAATGAGAATCTTGATTTCCCTAATTCATGTATTTATTGTATATATTGGTATGAGCAACAAATATTTTGCAAAGGTGAAAAAGTATTTTTATTATATGAGAGAGCATGTCAGAGCAGAGTTCAGCGAGGTAATCTGTAGAGAAAAATCTTTGTCCTAGAGGAAAATTGTTCAAGATCACAGAATCACAGACTGGTTTGACTTGGAATGACCTTAAAGCTCATCTCATTTCAATTCCCCTGCCATGGGCAGGGACACCTTCCACTAGAACAGGCTCTTCAGAGCTCCAAAGATTACCTGAATTGTCTTGAGTGTAGCTGACCTACTGAATGTTTGCTTAAGTAAATATGAATCTAAAAATCCTGCCACACCGAGTTCTTTATCTGGAGCAGCTGCTTGAGTCATTTATTAGAGCAACCCAGATAAAAGCAGATCTTGTGGAAAGAGCAATTTCTTTTGCTCTCTGCTCACAGATTCTTTCTTATCTTGCCTGTTATTAAAAATATTAACTGATGTTTGTTAATACTGAAATACTAACATAATTATTCAATATAGTGTAATTAATATAGCATTGAAACCAGTAAAATAAAATCACACTAGTACCAAAATGGTTAACTTTTCAAACACCCTTTTGGTTAGATATTTCTAAAATACCTAGATATTTCTACTGTTTAGACATTTCTAAAAAAAAAAAAAGAAAGAAAAAAACCCCAACTGCATCATTACTAGTTCCATTCATAGAATTGTTACTCATACTCAGATTTGATTTTGCCCCTATACTTCCAGAGGTGTACACACTAATCCAGGAGTTAAGAAAAACTAATTTCCAAATTACAATGTAATTATTTAGAAATAACTTCTGAAAAGTCAGTTTATTTTTAGAAAGTTATCACATAGATTTTCCCAAAGGAATTAAGGACTTAATCACTGCATTCTTTATAAACTTTGCATGATTTTATCACTTCTCTGGAGAAGTGGGTTTTTTATACCCTCTGTTATTGCCTGTTGGGATTTAATTTTCTCTTTAAGGCAGGCTGAAACCTGTTCTTCGCGGTTACAAACAGGACTTGCACAAGCCTGGAGCACCACCTGAAGTGGATGGCAAACACACACTTTCCCAGCAGCAGCAGCACGGTGTGACGCAAGGTCAGCTCCCAGCCCTGGCCCGCCTCACTGAGCCCCTGTGACCTCACCACCCAGTTCTCTTCCAGCAGATTCGTCCTCTCAAAGGACACAAGTAACACTCAGGCAGACTTACACGTTCACAGTTCTGAAATCCTGTGTCCAAGAGGTTGTGAACTTTTCTTTAGCAAGTGCTACTTATGAATTCGAAGCCTGTAACACACAGAGGCTGAAGAGTGCAGGCACACAAAGGTGAGACACAGGTAAGGTAGGCTGTCAAGGAATTTAGCAATACACTGGCATCAAGTAAGATTCTCGTGGAAAGCAATGCTGTGTCACTCTCTGGGACAGACTTCTCAGCAGATACTTGGCCTGTGCAAGCTCCTGATTACCTCTGCTCTCTGAGGTGACTTCCAGCCAGCTCAGTTTTTTCAGCAGAATCCCATGCCCTGAATGGGAAGCCCTACCTAGCCTGACAGGGGTTCCTTTCCTGCAAGGAACTTGCCTTTGTCAGGGGACTGCCCCATTTCCTCTTATCCAAGAGCTTAGCTAACGTGAAAAAATAGTTCCTACATGGATTTCAGATTTGCTGAGCTGGTGAAGAGCTTGGGGTGGGTTCATAAGTGATGAAGGGTTTCTGGGTACAAGTGCAAATAACAGCTGGAGAAAAGCAATGAGACATGGATTCTGTGTAAGTGGCTTATAAATCTCAGAAGTCTGTTATCACAAAGGCTGTGGTTCATATGTCACTCCTATTGAGATAATAATGCTCTCATGAACAGCACAGAAACAACCTGGGATAAAAGGCTCAGATGCAGAAGGCTCAGTGGTTTTGGCTGAAGAGGAGAGGGATCAGACTGGGCTGAAAACTCTGCATATGAGTTCAGATGTGTTTCTACTCCTGCAGTGCCAGGCTGAGCATCTCTGGCTTCCATTCAGTATAACCCATGGCAATCAACAGATGAAAGTAGGAGCAGGGGTAACAAGAGTAGTGCAAAGAGAGGGGGAAGGGCAAAAGACAACTAAACACGTAGAACACCTCTAACTTCAAAATTGTATGACCTTTGGTATTCTGCTGTGCATTCAGAGGTCTAACTCCAAAGAATTATTTTAGCTGAAAAAAGATCTTGTAACATTCTGTATATAAAACTTTCAGTAACTTGTATGTTTAATCTTGGGAGCAAAATCAGACCTGTGTTGAACACAAGGAAGTTCTAGAAGTAACTTTGAGTTATCTTTCAAGCTGACCAATTTAAGATAGTTTGTAATGGGAGGCCCCCAATGCCATGTCCTAAGTCAGAATGCCTTGATGCCATTAGGGAGGCAATTAAGTAAAGATTGCAGAATTCCTTTTTGCATATAAACTGCCTGGATGGCCGCTGACCCATAGGCATGCCCTCGGCAGAACATCAGACTACCAAAGATGGCAATATCCCAATTTCAGACTAAAATAGGATTAGAATTTTAAAATTGCTTAATCTCTTCCTCAAAAAACTGCATTTCACACCCTGTGATGATCTATAAGCTAGATATAACATTCAGCTGCTACATATAGCTGTTATTAATCTTGATTTCTTTTTATCAGTAAAGGAAGACATGAGAAAAATGGGGGTACTTTGCAGTTTTTTATGGGTTGAATAGAACTTTGAAAGCTTCAGAGTTACAAAGTCTGTTCCTGCAATACTTTATGCACATAGAGAGCTTGAAGTGCTCAAGTAATGCTGGTCTCTGACAGGCTGTACGTAGCCACACAGGTTTGCCAGGGTCAGAACTGTCAGGTATATGTAATCTAGGACTCAGCCATTAGACAGAAAATCAAATGCATTCAATAAGCCCATATTTGCTAACTTGCAAACTCATTTTCACCATTAGATACTCACACCCCACGTGGTCTTATTAGCACACACTGCAGGTATCACTATTAGCTACTACTAAAATAAACATAGTAAGAAAAATATAGCCTCATATGAATAACTTGCATGACTTTTGCATAGCAAAGGTGATTGTTATCCACTAGTGCAAAAGATATACCCCACAACATTAAGCCAGTTAGATATTTTTAATAAGACTAAGGCTTTTGTATTTACCTTTCTGCTGTATAGAACATCCTAAGATAAAACATGAATCCAACCCAGCCTCTGCCCCAAAGCCTATCCATCTTGTTGATCAATATGCATATTTTACATCGGGACATGAAGTGCATTATTATATAAGAAAGCACAGGAATCTATTGTCAGGGCACTGTGGAGTTCAAAACCTTCCTGGAGAGACACTCCCAGGTCAGCAGGGCCTTTGGGGTCCACAGCTCAGCATAACAGAACCCTGATGAGAGAACAGGGTAAACCAGAGTCCAGGTCCAAAGGTGCCTCCAGGGTCTGGAGGCAGGTCTGGGGCTAAGCTGAGCTGGGCGAGCAGCCTGCAGCTCAAGGGCCAGAGGAGCAGCAGCCACAACTGAGCCACAGCCAGAGACCACTACACCTTCCAAANGGGGGGGCAGGGGCGGGGATGGAAAGGTAGGCACCAGGTGGGGGTTATCAGGGCCATTAAGGCTTTTTAGAGCCCTCAGGACCATAACACCCATTACCCCTTCGTAAGACAGAGAATTTTGTGCACAGTTTAGTTCAGTGAGAGCATGCATGGTCAGATAAGGCTCCTGGTGCCCATTGTAGTGATACCATTGTGCTAAGTATTGCTGAAGAAGAACTTTAGGACTAATATATAAAGATCAGATACAAAGCCCCCTCTCTGTCAAGACTTTGGCTAGACAGAGCGGTTTCTTGTTTTACAATGTACCATGGGATCTTTAAAAACCAAAATCAATTAGCATTCTAGGATTCAAACTGATCCTAAGGGTACTTAATCAATAGTCTCTTTAAGAAAACCAACTTTATTCCTCTGTTTTCTGGTCAAGTGCTGTGATCTACCAGAGGTATGTTTGGCTAGGGAAGCCTACAAGAAGGAAAACAGCTGCATTTTTGTCCATGGGCGTGTTTTGATAGAAGCCAGAGAAAGTAGAAGGTAGGGTGGGGAGCTAAGAAGGGGCAGGAATACCTTTTCATTTTACAAAAGACCTGGACAGGGCAGCAGCAGGTTTCCTTGGTTGCTTTTTTAACATTACAGATAGTGTTCAGGGCACAGCAGAGAGGCTGAACTCCTGGAGACGCTGGAGAAACTGCTGCAGGGTTGTCTACTGGCTGGTGACACAAGTGTTCCTGTGTGCCCCCAACGTGACAATGCTGTTGGGATCCAGCAGCAATCTTCAGGGGAAAGACACCCAATCCTTAGTGAGGTCAGCATGACGCAGAAGAAGTGAGACTATCGCTCCTCTGACAGCAGAGAGAATAATTCCTCCTGACAATGTCAGGAACAACTTGGAAGGTAACAGTACAGGACAGTCTTCTGCTGCTCTTCCCCATGGGACAAATAACTCACATGAATGCATTTACTGGGCTAGCATGTGACTGCAAACCTTCATTCTCTCCAAGAAAGAGATTTAACAAGGGAAGAGGTGATTAAGTCCTGAGATTGTATGTCCCTGTTTTCTACTGCTTTGTGAAAGAGCTAGATGTTTTACTAGCAAAATGCTACATCGACTTCAAATTTCTCTCCTCTGTCCAATTTGGCAGAAGGGCCTTCCACAGAAAGTACTCATCTCTACTGGTGCCACAGGAAACGAGTGCATGACTGTAAATTGTATTCAGCAGGTGTCTGTTAGTTTATTGGTGTCAAAAGCTGACATGAAACTGAAATTGGCAACATGGGGTAAATGTATGCCATTGTGGAAAATGGACATGCAGTATCTGAAAACTTTTCTTTCTTATTATGGTGTAGCAAAAAGCTCAACTCTCAAATGCTGTCAACTCACGTTTGAAGTCCTCTGACCCTTTTGCTTCTCCCCACCACCACTTGCAAGGCCTGCCAACTTTCAAACAGGGCTTCAGAGAGAAGAATAGTCTGCCTAAGCCTTTACAGTATTTTTAGGAACTAAGGGAGAGCCTAAAGCAATATTATAAACAAAAAAATGTTGAGCAAATTGTTTGCAGGAGAACTGAGCAGGTGGTGGAATTGTTCTCCAGCTGTGGCTTAGAAAATCCTGAATTTCTGAGGAAGTTTTGGCCATCGTTGAAATCTGCTGTGGACAACCACCACCAGCAGCAGGAGGATGTAGGATCCAATCTCTGCAGCAGAAGCTGGGTTGTTCCCTGAGGTCACCTATTCCTGATTTACACAACAAGAGGTGCTAATGCTAAGGAAGAGGTGACTCAGATCTTGGTAGAGACTTCACCGGACACCTTAGGTTGGGTTTTGTCCCCATAGGGGACACATGGGAACAGGAGAGCAAGAAGGAAGCAGCAGCTCATCTATGACATCAGTGGGCTGGGCAGGAGAGATCTGCCTGCAGTGACAGCAGACAAATGTGTGGGACATAGTGAGAAGGAAGGATAGCGAAGAAGGTGTCCAGAAAGCCTGACCGGAAACAGTCATTAGATGTCAGGGCTGCAGGACTATGTGGGTTGCCCGGGATGCTGGTTGATGTCACGAATGCAGTATGGATTGTCAGGGATGGAGGATGGGTTTCCCGGGGTGCTGGTTGATGTCAGGGACGCGGGATGGGTTTCCCGGGATGCTGGTTGATGTCAGGGATGCGGGATGGGTTTCCCGGGATGCTGGTTGATGTCAGGGATGCAGGATGGGTTTCCCGGGATGACGGTCGGGGGCAGATCCGCCCTGTGGGCGTGTTCGGGCGGGTCCCGGCCCTGCCGGTCCCGCCCGGCGGCCGCAGTAGCAGGAAGCGGCGGAGTGCGGCCGGGCAGTGGGAGCGATCGCGGTGACCCGGGGAGGGGTCGGCGGCGACGCCCGGGAAACTTCCCGAGGGGCAAGCGGCCGGGGCAGCGGGACCAGGAGGGCTCCTGGTCATTCCCGTGTCGGGAGCGCCGGGTGCCGCCTCCGCGGCGGCCTGACATGAGCTCATCGGCGGCGGCGGCGGCAGCATGGCCTGTGCCCGGAGGGACGGGGAGGCGGGCGGCGAGCCCGACCGCTCCCTGCGGCACATGCTGCGGGCGATAGCGGAGGAGCGGAGCCGCGCCGGCCTCCGGCACGACATCAGCGGCCTCGGTGAGTCGGGCGGGGCGGGCGGGGAGCGGCACCGGCGCCGGGAGCCCCCGGAGGGAGCGGCAGCCCCGACCCGGCACCGCGCCCGGTTCGCTGTCAACAACAACACCTGTTGTGTTCCGCCGACGCGGGGACGGGCCCTCCTGCCTTCCCTAGCCCCCGGGAGCCTCTCGGGCTCATCCCCTGCTCCATTGTCTGAAACGCCCTTGGAGAAAAACGGTCAGAAGGCACCGCGCACATCAACCTATATTGTGTTTTTTAAGTGTAAACTACGTATCGTGTGTTTTGGAATGGAAACAGAACCGATTTTTGATGCCTCTTACCAATGCTCGCTCTTGTGCGGCTCTCAGACGCTCTCTAGAGATTCTGAGCCTGACACCTCCCTTCTCTGTTTAAATGACTTCACGCCGCTTGCCATGGTCTAGTAAGCACAGAATGTTGGGCTCTTGCAGGTCAGTTAATTTTTTAAACCGTGGAGGATTTCTTTAGCTTTCTGTCTTGTTTATTTTCATCTCGGTTGATGCAGATTTCACATGGCACATCTTTATTTAGCTTTTGGCAAAGCTTATGCACTGTAAAACAAAAGTTTCAGGTTGAAATTCAGTTGACTTTAGGCAACAAAATGTTGTGGCAGCTCCTTAACCAAAATTGTTCACATTGGGAAACTCTTCTGGCCAGACTAATGAATAGAAATTACTAATTTTTATGTGCAGCAGTAGAGATCATGGAAATTGTTCTTCACATCCAAAATTTTTGTCTGCCTTATTCGAAGCTTTTGTATAGCCAGGACTGGACCTGTGTTCTAAGGGGATGAATATCCAGAAGTTCTTGCAGGGGCAGAGCTTGAAATGATGAAAGGTGATGTGCAACGCTTGTTTCTTCCATGGTGCCTTTATTAATGACTCCTCCCTCCTCAGCTCGTAGATAAGGCCCCAAAAGTCTCCTCCATTTTTGAGTCTATGTTGAAAGCTCAGAATAAGTTCTTAGGTCTTACAGGCTGTGAGGTGTGGATTGACATGGGGAATTTCTGGTTGTCTGCCTTTATGCATCAGTTTGTCTGCCAATGCTTGCTGTGGTCTCCCTGGGAAGGAATGGGCTCTCTGTTCTTTCCTTTTGCTTTGCCGTAGAGTGAAATCTTGTGTGAACAAAGAGAAATGATTCTTCATTCTTTATGCCTTTTTTAAATGGAATTGGATTTCTGGGCTGTAACGTAGTGTTGAAATGTTACAGGGCCTAATAAAGTAAGTAAAATGTTGTGGCAAAGAAATTGTAAACAAAGCGGGGGAAAAGCCCCCAAAATGTAAATGCCTGTGAGATTGGATTCATTGGAAAGCTTCTGTCAGGTCCTGTTTGGCCATCTCATGTTTGAATGTGAGGTGAAGACTCCCAGGAAGAGAAATATCACCATCACTTTCTTTTGCTGAAATTGGAAAAGGGAAAAACTGTGGTGGCTGGTAAGACCATGTAGATACTTCCTCTCTGCTTATGTTTGAACACACATCCACAATAACCCATCATGGGAAGTCCTGCTGAGTAGCTTTGGGATAGTGACACAAGGAATAGGACAGTGAGCCTCTGTTCTGCCAGGTGAAGACTTGAAAGGAAAACCTCGGGAGAGCTGCTTAGCTAGTGGCGCCGAGGGGCTGCTCGTGGCTCTGGAGAGCTGCCCAGGTGTGTCTGTCCCTGTGTGGAGATGTGTGTTCTGTGGCGTGCTGCGTGTGCCCTGATCCATAACGTTGTGATTCCCAGTTAATGAGAGCTTTTTCCCCCTATGTTGTGATTTGTTACCAGGTTAGTAAATTGTTTAAATACCTCCCTTAGCAAAAGTACTTTTAGAGTGGTGCTTGGTAGAAACTGTGGATGAACCCAAGGTGTAATTCTGTGGCTTAAACTTACGCGTGTCTGCTCTGTACTAGTGAATGCTGTTGCAAGGCGTGCAGCACAGCTGGAATAGCTTGGGCTGTTCTGGAGTGTGCCGGACTCTGGCAGCACAGCAAATGTAAAGGATTTTCCTCAAGTTCAGAAGACATGAAAGTAGTCACAGTCCTGTCTGGGTTCGAGTGGTTAACACAGGGGTTTTGTCTGGCTTTTGTGCCTGGGTGGCACATCACCTGTGGGGCTTCAGGACCTGCACACCCACAGCTGGTTTCATATTCATGGTGGGTTTTTTTATAATGGCCACGTCCTTTTGGGTGGCATCAGTAGGTGAAACCTGTTGTTTTTCAGTTCTCTTCAAATCAGCTGGCAAAGACTCCAACAGTGGCTTTTCCCTGAGTGCTGGTAATCCCTCAGCAATAAAATGGGGCTCACTGGGTCATAACTTGGCCATCCTCTCTCCTTTTGTGTATTTCCTAGAAGGGAGCCCAAGGAGGAGGAAATTGCTATTTTTGCTGATGCTGAGGTTTGGTGAGAGGAGTTGGTTCTTTTCAAGAATGTCACATAAGCAGTTTTACAGACTTTGTTCAAAAATGTAAATCCTCTTGTGTGGTAGGATTTTCTGTAGTGTCCTGTTTGTGTAATGTACAAAATGTAGCACTTCAAAATAATGACTTGTCATTATTTACCAAGCTGGGAAGGGTGATGTCTCTCCAAGAATTCTTGGCTGGATGTTCGTGTCACCCAGTTGGACAGTACTGGTCTGGTGTTGTGCACCAAGCTCCCTCTGAAATGCTGTTGGTTACAACATTTCTCTGGCAAAATATTTCTCCTCCTGAGGAAATGACAGATGTGCTGTGTGTCTCCTCAGCCAGGCTGCATGTCAGGCTCTGAAGTTACCTTTTGGCCAAAGCCCTGAACTAGGAATGTTTTCTTTTTGGTGGTTCCTGACACTACTGTGTAACATTTTTAGATGCTTAATTTCCTTGTCCTTCTGTCTTTCAGTGAGAATTTGCCCTGCTTTTGGAGTAGTAGAGTGGATTTGGGTGGAGCTGTGACTTTATTCGTACTAGAACTTAAAATGAGTAAGAAAAAATAAATAGGTAGATCCAAACAATCTCTTGAACTGTGGCTGGTCAGTAATGGAGACATGTAGTGGGTGAAAAATGGAGAAGTCATAGAGATCCTGAAAAGAAGGTGACTGCCCTGTGGAGTGCAGCACATGGGGCTTTAACAAGCAGCTGAAAACTGAGGTGTGTAACAGGAACCTGTTCCAGCTGCCAGCAGAGAGGCCCAATAGTCTTACCTATCATGAGAGTTTCTTGTGCTTGCTTTCCTGGCAGTCCTGGGGCTGGTCTGGGACTTGAACGGCTGTTGAGGAGAGCAGGGTGTTCCTGGCATGGGAGCAGCAGAAGCAGGAATGTTCATCCTCAAAGCCAGAGGGTTGCCTGGACTTGTTTGTGCAGCAGTGCACAAACCTCGGGGCTCATCATGTGAGAAAAGACTGTGGCATGATTCATGGGCCACATTGCCTTGATGAATAAGACCTGGAAAGAATTCTTCAGCCTTCCTGAGAGAAGGGAAGGTGAAGTGGCACACAGTAAATACCTGTCCCTGTGATGGAAACATAATGTGGGTAAAGGGATGAAGAACAGGGGAAGAAATTTTTGGAAAACAAAAGAGGTTAAAATGAAAAATTAAAAGGAGAGTTAATTTGGATTTGAAAGTACTAGATTCAGGCCTTACCTTTTTCATAGTGTAGTAACTTTTAATTAAATTATAATATTCAAGAAGGATATATTTGCGTGTGTAACTTTGAAGAAAGTGTATCTACAGAGTAGGTGGAAGTGTCTGTGGAGAATTTACTGCAGCACAGAACTGGTTTGACGGGAGTCAGTGTCCAGCAGACACAAAACATTCTTCATTCATGGTTCTTCTTGGAGTTGGTTCAGGGAGTTGGGCAGTCAAATGTGAGAAACTGCAAAGCTGCGAAGCTTTTTTTGCTTTTGATCTATCAATAATAAGGAGGTATGAAAATCACATCTGTCCTAACAAAAACTTGGGGGATGTATACAACCAAATTCACCAACTATGGGTAATGTGGCCTGTAATGAGTTTGTTTAATTTAGAACAATTTGATTCCAGATTAAAATACATTTTTTATTACTTTTTACTTATTATTTACACTATTTCTTTTGCCCTGTTTATGAAGTGTTTTGCAGCTAATGAATATCTAATGTTCACTAAAAATGTATAGTCAAATATTCAAGAGAAAAAAAGAAGATACTAATGTAAGAAACTTACAAATAGTAAAATTAAAAAGTGTTTATAGAGTAGCTTCCTAATCAGTCAAAACCAAAGATACCCCCCACAGCATTCCAACCAGGAAGAATCTATTTATTTTCAGGAAAAGTTCTAGAAAGTGGAAATGCAATGCAAGATCAGAACAGATTCTTTAAATCAGAGTTAAAGTAGATACTTTGAAGTCAAAGTGATTTAACCGGTTTACCCTCAGGTAAATAGCCTGAGGTATTGAACCTCAGATTTGTAGTTGGAGAAAGATGAGCAAATAGCAAAGAAATTCCAGTGTGAAAGATGATTTTAAAGCTGGTTTGTTTTGTTGGGGATTTTTTTTGTTGTTGTCGCTGGCATTGAAAAATGTCTGGAAGGAATTTCTGCGATCAAAAAATGCATGTATACATTTGATGTGTGGTTGAGCACTTAGAAAGTGTAGGAGGAACCACAGGTGGAGCAAACTCTTTGATCCAGTGGCTTTGGCCAGGGGATGGGAATGTGCTTCTGCTTGTCCAAGGGCTTTGTGCTCTGGGATCCCATCCTGTCACTTCTACAGTCAAGAGTGGGAGTGTCCCTGTAGGATCAGGCCTTGGAGAATGGCAATCTGGGGCTAAAGTCTAGGGCTGCAGCCCTCCAGGGTTAATACCTTTCTCTGTGTGGGGTTTTTATGTTTGGTTTTGTTTGTCTTTTAAAGGTGATTCATTTAAAATTCTGTTTTGATTGTTCCTTAGAACCTTATTCATGCTGATGTCACTAATGGCCTGTCAGGCTTTCCATCACTCACCGGTGTGTTCAGGGATTTGTCATGTGGCTGTGAAGGTTAGCTTCTGTCTGGAGTGTGACAGATATTCCATGCCACATCGATAATATGACAGATTCTCTTTTAGTACAGATTTCACATCTTTTTTTAACAGTTGGGTTATTAGTTTATTCTTTCATTTTAATAGAGATGAAACCTTATGGGATTTTTCATGTCCTGCTTGGCAGTGTACATGCTCAAATTGTCAAAGTCAGACTGGAGATGCTGAAGTAAAGTGGCAAGATTCTTTTAAAAACTAGAAAAAACCCAACACCACCACCCAAAAAAAAAATCCCCGTAAAATACTTTTCAGAACATTGTTGCCCTATGGAAATTAGCAGTTAAGTTTCTAAGGCATGGCATGCTGCTGTTCATTTTTGTATGCTAGCAGAAGTTGCTGGATCCCTTTTTTTTTTTTTTTTGTGTCCCTCCGGGCAGAATTATGGATCCATAAGCCTGACAATGGGAACAATCAGGGTAGTTGAGAACACCCATCTCTTATTTATGTAATACTGTAGCTCTAGTAACCTTAGCTGCTTAGTTTTGTTGTTCTAGTAGTGTGCTTAAATCTTTAGTGGGGTACTAAGTCGTAAATCCATTTGGAAGTCTGAGTTCTGCTTTGAAATTTAAGATGGATGGGAGGTTTGTGTTAAGGATTTGGCCACATCTTACCTATAAGGTTCAGGATGGATCTTTTAAAGATTTAACATTGTATCTGTTTGGATTCTTTCCAAGGAATGAAAACTGGAATTTCTTGAAAAATTAAGTGTGTTGGTCTCCCCTCTTAACTGTTAGTGTTCAGGGTGCTGATCAACAGAAAAAGCTCAGAGGATTTCAGTAGCTGGAATACACAGTGTCTTATATTCCATCTACATTTCTGGAAAACCAAAACCCTGCGGTTAAACAGTTAGTAATGATGTTGCATCTACTTACCCTTGTAAACTGGCTCAGTAGGATCAGGTAGTAGCTCACTGACCTTTTAAGTATTACCAGGAAGTGAACGAAAAGGTAGAAAGAGAGTGTCTGCACAAAATCAATTTATGGTGTCAGGAGCCCACTGAGTAGTGAAGCTGTTTTCTACAGACAGTGTTCAAAAGTACGTGAAACAAGCTGGTTTTGGTCTGTCTGCAGTCCCTTGGGTTAAACGGTAAATTTCAGGGAATCAAGGTTGCTCTTTTTTGGGGGTGCGTGATCGTAAAGAGTGTTTTGTTTATCTTTCTCTATGCAGGAAATAAAATGCAGTCAGAATACAGGAACAACAGGTACAACATCATGCTGCTGCTGCTGTGGAGTTGTGGTCACCTGGGCACACTGCAGCAGGAGTTCTGTTGGCTGAAGTTAATCAGGTGCACCAACAGTCCTAAGTATTTTTTTCCCCTGAACTCTTACTGTTCAAGGCACACATTATATGTGTGAAGATTTATAGGGTTTTCTGCAATTTCAAGGCTTTAAAACTGAAGTTCTTGTCATTTTGGTTCCCCAGGTCTCTAGTATAGACAGTGTGCTAGTACTATGCAGAAATTGAACTCTGAAAACAGTAATATTCTTTATCTTCCTACTTGGGGCGTTCCCTAGATATATCTCATTAGGGGCCACAAGTTAAATCCCATTAGGCAAATGTAGAATTTTGCAGGCAGGTAATCTGTTGTGATGTGAAAAACAATTAATTTTGGAGCCATATCTGTCCTGCCACAGCAGTGAGGAAACAGCTACTGGTGCTGGTATTGAGGCTGCATTAGTGTTTCAGGATATATTTTGCGTAATTTTCTTTCCTATGTCAGAAAGCAGAGCCGATGGCAGGCAATCATCAGTCCTTCACATTTAAAGTGTTCTGAGTTGGTTCCAGGTACAGCAGTGTGCTGGATGTGCAAAAGTGCATTTGAGGTGACCTAACCTGTTGAACTTTATCATGTTTCCTTCTGGAAAATGACATCATTGGGCTTTTTGTCCCTCCTCTTTAGGCAAGATGTGCTCAGTGAGTCAGGCCGAGAGTACCCCTGATTCTGCTGTTTGTGTTGATGAAAGTCTTTATGGCTCAATAGTGACCCAGCTCTTCATAAGTTCTCATGCAAAGGCCCCGTGTCAGGAATTGCCTTGTCTCCATGCCCAAAGTGATTTCAAGTGTCAGGAATATTGTGTTAGGTGTTGCTCCCATTTTATCAATCTGTTGGTGCTGCATCGTGTCAGGTCTTCTGTAGAATATCGGTAAACGCTTGGGTGGGGTTTCCTTTGAGCACACCGAGGTGGAGGATAGATTACTTCTGATTATCTATGTCTGGAAGTAACATAGGTAGTTTTAACTCCAAACTCCATTTGGATGTCTAACTGCCAAGCTTGGATAAAAGGTAGAAGTATATTGAGAGTTCTTGGTCCTGCCTTGCAGGGCTTTGTGTGTTCAGCAGAAACTTGAGAAATGGATTAAAATGCCAGTGAAGCTTGAGCTGTCTTTGCACTATGAAGAGCTTGATTTAATTGCCTGGAGATGCCGAAACACCATCAAGATGAGGGAAGTGTTTTGAAATGGATTTATAACATTCTGCTAAGAGCTGCGAAGGATTTCACTGGAAATTTATTCGTTTGCGTTGTTGGAGAGCAGCTACAGGAGATCTTGAATGTCTAGCACTGTTGCAGTTCCAGTAAGGGATATGTTTACTTATCTGCCTTAAAGGACCCTGAGAGGTGGGTTTCAAATTTCCATAAAACTCAGTGTTCTGTGATAATACACAGGGTGTTCAGTGTGATTGAAATAATCGGTCTTGAGGAGATGATTTTATTGCCTCATGAGGGTCATTCCTGCTTAGTGATTGCCTGATCTCATCCTTTCAGAAGGAAAGCAGCAAGCTCATGGCAGTACAACTTGGAGATAAAGCTCTATAAACCCAGGTGTCATCTGAATAATGATGATCTAGCTTTTTATATACTGTGTAGGAATGTTGAAGTACCTTTTGTTTGTTTTTAATGAGTAGTTTAATTCTGCCTAAATAATGAAGGTCTGAACGGATGGCCCATGTTTTTCATAACAAGGGTGACTAAACTCTACTCAAAGCATCATTTGAATTGTTAGTAGCCCATGTTTTACATGATTAAAGGGGAACTGATTTCATCTTCTTCGATCTTTGAAATTAAAAGCATAGATTACATTGTGCTGAGTTCTTTGCTCTGACTCTTCAGATTCATTCTGGATTGTTCTTCCTAAGTGGTTTTTCTTTCCTTTCAGTTAACAAAGGAACAAAGATTTAAAGGTTTGCATTAGGTGCTTTAAAAATGTTACAGGACCAGAATAATTCTTATAAGATTTTTTACTTTCTTCTGTTCAGCAGCTGTCAGACTAACTCATTTGGTGCTAGATATCTAAGTAGTCATATGTGTGTATGTTTAATAAAATGCATTAATCCTGTGACACAACAGAAATGTTTTTGAAGGTCAGAATGATGCCTTTTGCACTTGTAACACGCTTGAGTGCATCTAGTTGCTCCTAGAAGCCAGTGGGGAATATGTGGTTATGAGTCTCAAATGGAAAAGTGGAAAGGCAGGCAAAGGGTAAGATCCCAAGTAAGCTCTTTGCCACTTTTACAGTTTTGCTGTCTTGAATTCATGTCTAAAGTGACAGTTCGAGGTATCTCCAAAATAAAGAGATTAAAAATTTAGACTTGCTGTTTAGAAGCTCACTCTAATGTTTTGCTCTGAGGCTGCTGGTGCCAGCGGTGTCAGAGTTGCACTTGGAGCAGGCTAGTGTCCCGTTCCTGGAAGCTGCACTGTCTTCTGTTCCTTTCTGTGACACAGCCAGGAGCACCACCTGGCCTGTAAATAACATACATTCTGTTTTATTAAAAACATAAGTACAGAGTTGTCTGTGATTTTTTGCGTCAAAACTTGAATTCTGAGTTCCTTTCCAATTTGAATTATTTTCTGCAACTGCAAGCCAGAAATGAAGAAAACTCCAGGTTCAAATTTTTCACCCTGTATTGTTCTGAATGGGGCAAAAGGGAAAAATCAAGTGTAGACATGTCCTTCCTCTGTCTCTTTTTCTGGTAAGAAACTTTGAAGGGAATCCCAAATGCTTCTTCAGCAAAATGCTGTGAAGAATGCAGCAGGTAAAAATGTAATGCTTACCTTGTACTTGCTTGTCACTGTCTCTGAAACTGGAGGTTGAGGGCATTTCCTAAAATTTACAGAAAACGAAAGGATAGGGGGAAATTGGAGTTATTGTGGCTGTATCTAAAGCCTTGGTGTGTCTCTTCAAATGCGGGATCTATGCTTCAGTGCTTTAATGATTGAATAGAAGAATATTAAGATTTATATTCTATACTTCTAAACTGTAGTTGCAACATCAAAAGGCAGTAAACTGTGTAATCAAAATCCATGGGGAGGATGTTTGTAAGCCCAGTGGTGGGGAAAAGCAGTAAAAGACATTGCCTTGTGGTGCTTGTGCTGAGGAATTTTCTAAGGAAGACCTTTGTATTTCAGCTCATGTGTTCCTGCTTGAGACCTTGTAACTGTCATGAGATAGAAGAAGTGATTTCTCAGTAGATAAAGGTTGTGACTTTCTCTGGTTGTTTATAAACCATTTTTTGTAACTCTTTTTAGCCTGGAGAGATTTCCTGTTGAGGGTGATGTGGTGGGTGGGAGAGACCTAGGCAGGGAAGGAGGGCGAAAGAAGCAGAGCTGAAGTGCCGAACAATAGTCATGTTGCAGGTTGGAGGCAAAAAGCTTGTAAGTCTCTTAACTCTTTCACCCAGTATTCTGTCCCCTCGGCCAGGTTGCTGTAGTGCACCTATGTGACAAGCCTTCCAGGTCTGTAGGGATTTGTAGCTGTGCAAGTCTCCCCTTTGGAGGAGAAAGTGGAACAGTGAGGCTGGTTACCAGTGGAAAGGGATGTCATGTTTTCAGTAGCTAAAATATTAATGGAAGACTAAACCTCTGTTTATGAAATAGAACAGCAGCTTTGCAGTAGTTGCTCTCCCTTAAGGAGTAGGGTGCTGGCTTTAGGGCAGTTTTTTGGGTTCTCTCTGACTGAAGGTAGCATGTCACGTCTTTTGCTAAAAGTCCTTCTTTTCTTCTCTCCTCTCCTTTCTTTCCTTAATTACTAATGACCATTTCCCCAGAGAGCCAGTTTTTTTTCTTGTTTCCAGTTCGGTTGTGGACTAAATTAAATTCTTGTGCTTTACTTGGGGCAGTCAAGAAGCGATCTCTTTCCTCACACGTATGAGGTGCCTACAGCATGAAAACCTGGGGTGCTGATGAGGGTATCGATGGTCTCCAAACCTGCACTGCCTGCAGGACAGCCTGGGAGTGCTTCCTTGACCATTTGATGGTTTCACAGTAAAGTGATCAGCTGTTCGAGAAAACATTTTTCTTCCTTGCATAACTGTGATTTGCTTAAAGAGAGTGGCCTGTGTTTGCCATAAGAGGAGATTTCACTGGGATGTAGGTGAGTGGGCAGGCAGTTCACTTTTATTTCTAGCTAAACAGCTATATTTGTTGTCTTAGAAACCTGCATTTACAGTAATGTCAGTGCTGAAGAGAGTGATGCCTAATTAGCTGAAATATCTAGGCGCTGGCAGAGACAATCAGTTTGTTGGACAGCCCAACCCTGAACAACCTAAAGTGGGATTTTCAAAGGGCTTTTTTTTTTTTAAGAAATACATCCTTCTTTAGACTGGTTGTCTTATGTGTGCGTGTCAAGTTGGACACCCAGCTGAGAAATGGCAGTGTCAAAGAAGTTTTTTTAAAAATCTTGGCTGCAAGATAGGTGAAAGTGTTGGTTGTCAACTTCTAAAAGTGAGTGGGTTTGTGGTGTACAAGGTAAGTGAAAATTATGGCTTCCAGCATGAAGTTGCCAAGTGCTCACTCAGAAAGATGCTGCCGATGTTTCTAACCAAAAAAGAAACAGAATTTGGAAGATACCAACCTGTGATAGTAAGTATGGTTAGGAAATAACTCTGCTTCTCTGCAAACTGCTGTTGTGGTAACTACTCCTTCCGTCTGCCTTGGCAGCATGTTGCTAACTAGCAGCCTAGGCAAAGATAAGGTACTGGCGGAGGTACGAACATGAAATTATCAGTGATAACCACAGTCTTGGTAGTTTTGTGAGGCTGGAATACTTCTAAAATACAGTTTGCTGGGTTCACCTGATCTACCACAGTAGTGTCTCAGATAGGGCTTTGACGGTGGTATTTATTAAGTGTGAAAATAGAGACCTTGGATGTCATAAATTTATAAAAGTAGCAGTCTTTGATCGGAGGGATTACTTTGGCAGAGAACAAAAATAGCATGTATTTTAGCAGTGAAAACACACATTTGTACTGTTAAGACAAGTTTCTGCACTCCAGCAGTGCCAGCATGCTTTTTAAGTTGCCAAGTGACCTTTCCAGGTTGGATTTAGGTCTTGGAAAGTTTGGGACTGTTGTTGGGTAATCCTGGAAGCAGCAGTAGGTAATGTGTAACCATTTGTTCCTCTTTCACTGGGTTTAGAGTGTCTGCATCTAGTGGGGTTGCCTCCTTTGAAGGTAAATGTTTTCACCTGCACTGAATCCTCAGTTAGGCCAGCTCTGAAACACAGCAGCTTTTCTGCAGTAGCTTCTTATGGAAGGCATGACAAGGTGATTCGTCTGGTGCTTCCCTAATGAGTAAATTAGATCTGTGAAGGTGATTCTGCAGTCCCTTGTGGAATTGCACATGGTTTGAGAGAAGTTGGGGTGCAGTTTCTAGGGAACTGAGCTACCACATGCTTTAAGAGACTGAAGTACAGCAAAGTAGCTGACAACTGTTGGATGAAAATGGATTTATTATTTCTGTGCACTGCAATTCAGTAGCAGGTAACCGTATCCTTTCCATTGTGTTGACCTTTGCCAGGATTAGATATTCAAAGTAAACCCAGATGCCTGTAAAATGCTGTCTTTATTTGGTGTTTCATACTGACCTGTGATATTTGATGATTTCTCTCTAAATTTATCTTCTAGGGTTACTCTTGTTGGAAAATATTTATCATTTTATTATGGTTCCATTTGAATTTCACTTTTTCAAAGTGGAAATCTGTAGATGGTGCACAGTAGTTTATGCTTTTAAATTATGTGGGCTTTGATTCAATGTTGAGCGTTAACTGAA
This sequence comes from Oriolus oriolus, assembly GCA_013400235.1. NCBI lineage: Eukaryota > Metazoa > Chordata > Aves > Passeriformes > Corvidae > Oriolus > Oriolus oriolus. The sequence continues at coordinate 20,971 of VXBT01005814.1, read as the reverse complement.
ATGATGGTTTCCTCAGCATATGATGTAACAGCAAAGAAGAGACCTGCAGGAAGATGCATGAACTTTAGGAATACATTTTACGATTTTTTTTTCTAGAGGAGTTTGTGTTTGTCTTCTCAGCAGTGATGCTACACAGCAATTTTCTGCTGTAGAAGAAGTGCAGGTAAAAATGGAAATGGAGAATTGAAACAAATGTGGATGAAATAAAGTAATCTCTCCCACTTTCCACTTCTGAGTAACATGGAAACCATCCCAAGGAGAATAAAGGAGAAAGCCACAATGCCCAGAGTCCAAACAGTGAGACTTCTTGATGCTTTTGTGCAAGTGAACACTTCTTTTCCTTCAATATTCTCATTACCTGCATGAAATGAAGGAACAAATAAGCAATACTGTTTTTTTCCAGGATGTGAGGAATCAAAGGGTCCAAATTTGAGGAAGCTCTGAATCCCCAACCAGACTTTGTGGCCAGTGTTCAACCTCAGGCATGTTCAGTTATACCTTTCTCTGTCACTTTTAGTGGACTTTCAAAATACTGCACAAAATTTGTGCGTCCCTTGCATTTTGGCAGCCAGCATTAAGTGCATTCCAGTTCTGTAATATATGACACTGCATGGCTGTTGTGTAAACCTTAGCATGAGTTCCAGGATCAGCTGAGTTGTTCTCATCACGTGTCTTCAACTTAAATAATACAGGAACTTGTGCTGGACTTCCGCAAGGTCATTCTGTGCTCCTCTTCATGAGAGAAGACGAAGGGAAAACAAACGTGGCAGAGGTAATCAAAGTGGGAGATGATATGTGAAGTTCAGAAAGTGGAATTAAAAGCGTTTCAGAAGCTGAAGTTTTCTGAAGCGGCCACAAATACTTCAGAAAGCAGTTGAGGATGTAGATAAGACATGTTATTGGAATCTAGAATGGTGAGATGAGTACTGGGCAGAAAATCTTAGTTTGGTAAGAAAATAGGAAGAGAAAAACCCCAAAGCTGAAAGAGGATGCTTGTTAACTCTGGTAGTTGAACCATGGCGTCCCTTCTCTCATAAGGTAACAGCTCTTTGTGGGAGTTGTTCTACTGGCCTTTAGCTGTTTTCTGTATGAGGAGATGCTCAATTTGCCATAGAAAAAGCAGTTTGGTCCTTAACAGAACCTCTTTGTATTGTGTATTGTTCTCCTTTCATTGTGCATTGCAGATGTGCCTAAAGCCACACTCAGGTTTACTTCTGTGAATCCCTTCTCTCTTGGGTGAAATTCAGTAAAACAGAAAATAGCAGAAAAGAATTGTTTGGATACAGAAATGGCTGTACAAGACCTTAGGAGCAAGGGAGGCAACTGAGAAACTTGTGTTGGTCGATTGCTCTTCAGTGTCGAGTGTATTCCTCAGGTGGGTGGAATTGTTTCCATTGCTGATGCAGTGGGTTTTTTATAAATTTAATCTTGGAAAATTAAAGCATATTAAATATTGAGCTTTCCTGTGTAAGGTATTGATAAAGATGCATTCAAAGTGAAGAGCTCTGGGATGGCTTTTCTTAGTGCAAAGCTGTGCAGTTTCACACCTGGTTGTGTTTGAAGTGTTGCCTGTAGAAGCTCTAATGTACCCTCTTCTAGGCCTGGTAATGTGACCACTTATGCATGAGCACATTTGAAATCTGCACCGGTGTTCTGCCTGTGCATAAGGGCTCTTCCTTTTAGTTGTGCTACAGCTCTGCAGTGAGATGTGAAGAGCAGGGAAGAAGAGGAAGTAGTTTTGTGGAAAGGCATGTTTGTGCCCCAAAACTTGTTGCATTAGAAACTCTGCCGCTGGGTTTAGCTGATTAGTGAACATCACCTTCACAGAGCAAGTAGGTATTTCCTAGTTTGGGAGCTGTAATTGTTCCTGTGTTCAATGCAGTCAAAAGAGGATGCCAGGTGTTAGAAGCTGTGAGGGAAGGGATTGAAATCAATGTTTTTCCACAGAAAGTTTCCGTGGCATTTGCTCATCTTTAATGTTGTAGACTTGAAAAGGTTCAGAGAAGGGCAGTAGAGGTGCTGTGGGGGACAACTTTTGTACTGAGGATACTTATCTGGTAGGGTAGGACTTCTCAGCCTGGAAGAGGGATGCTTCAGGTCCTGTGTGCCACAAGGTACTTGTGAAGTAGATGGTGTGAATACAGTGTGTAGGCAGTAATTGCTCACTGTGCCTTTCTGTGAATAAAACCATTGCTTAAAGTTGGAAATTGGTAGGCAAAAAACCCCAAGCCCCTAAAAAACTCCCAAACCAAACAAAACCACATCCTGGATGGTAAAAGCTGTGGGGTTCATGGTCACAAACAATTTTAGGATGTGAAAGTCTAGGTGTGTCCAAGGAGATGATGAACAGGTGACTGGAATGGCCAACCAGCAGGAGCTGCCATGTTCACTGGTCTCTGGCACAGAAACGCTGGGAGTTGAAAGGGTACTGAGGAGAAAGGTAACACACTCCTACATCATCCTCTTCTCCTCCCTGTCCATCTCCAGGGTCAGTTGTTTAAGGCACAATACTGGGATAAACAACCTTTGGGCTTGACTCACTGTTCTTACATGATGTTTTTGTATTCCTTGGAATTAAAAGGAAAGTGTTCTTCAAGGGATTTCCTCATCAGGAATGCCCTGTAGTAGTGTTTCACTATGAGGTATAATACAGAAAGAATTTGAAGTATTTCTTCTTTAATTTCATACTATGCAGTTTTTGATTATCTGAATTTAGCTACTTTGTGATATTTCTATAGTGATCTTCTAGTAACTCTGGGGAGTTACTGGATATATAACTTTGATCATTAAACCCAGTGTAAGACATTGTGCTGCAGAATAATACCCCAGTGTTAATCCCAAGAAGCTCATAAGAGACAAGAAAAATAAGCTCTTTGTGTCACTGTTTAGTTAACTAAGGCAGATCAAAATGCTGGCAGGGAGATGGTTTAGGAAGAGGTTAAACTGCAGTTTTGTGGTATCCTGTCAGGACACTCCAAGTGGTAGTTCCAGACACTTGATGATGCTTATATTGATAATCGGTGTCTAAATAGGTTCTTAGTGTCTTTCCTGTGTTTCCATGGATGCTCTTAGGCTCATCTCCGCTTGTATTACTGTAGAGTCATAATCTACACATCTGAGAGCATTTTTGACAAAGAATAGCTTAAAGCATGTTTCTCATTAAGTACAAATGAAATGTTTGGAAGGTATTTATTTATTAAACTGGTCTGTCTCTGTGACAGGATGACAATATTGCCTTATCCTGACATTTGGAATAATAGTCAGGCAGAGCTGCCAAGTGACTTACTCAAACCAAAAAGAGTTGGTGATGGGGGCAGACAACCTTCTTCTGGTGGCTTTTTGACTTGCATTTTCATGACTTCTGTACAACCGGGATCATTTGGGAATGCTTCTTTTTGAATTCAGTGTAAATATGTGAAAGAGGTCCTTCAAAATGTGCAGGTACTATGGTTAGAGCTGTCTGACTCTGCTCTCACTGTTTTATCTCCTTCTGATTAGACTCTCTGATGACTTAAATGAGCAGAAGTGTTGTGCCTCACACCCCTTGCCACCTCCCCCCCAACTCCCCTTTGCTGCTGAGGAAGTAATTAAACTTTTGGGCCCTAAAATAAATGTTGAAAAAGACCCTTCAGATGCTGAGTTGTTAGGCCCTACTCTCTGTGCTTTGCCCTCTGCTTTGTGTTCTCCAGCTGGGGAGGTTTGCAAGGCCAGAACCCCTTTTGGCTGCTTTTTTCTTCCTTAAGGCCTTTCCTAGGTGAGCTAGAGCCATCGCTTACACATTTTCTTATCTCAAAGTATTGTATTTTCTTTTGAAAACCAGCTGACACCTTCCCTTTCCTAAACTTTTCCTGCAAATTGTAGAATTGGTAGTTGTGTTTGAGGATTCTCTTCACCTTGAGCCCTCCTCTCCCCGTTCCAGAAGTCTGTGAGTATCGTTGGGACCAAATTAAGTCCTTAAATGCATGAGCTGTGCATTAAGTGTTTATAACTTTGACTGGCAGGGCTGTGCTCTTAGGCACAGCAGTAATGACCACATGTGGTACCTAAAAGGAGTGCATGGTATTATATTCATTAATCTCGCTGTGGTCTGGCTTTAATTCTTTGTAGATGCACAGAGAGGAGAGAGTTTCTGTCAGGAGGGAGAGAGGTTAAAACAGTAGGAGCTGCAGGAAAAGGTAAGATTGTAGGTTTGAGAGATTGTTGTAGGATAGCAAGACCAGCATCCCTGAGTTTGGTAAAAACATGATTTAAATGGAAAAAGCAAAGTAACTCAAAAGACACCACCAGATGGATGAGCTATAGGAAGTACTTCTCTAGTGATAAATTTTTAAATAGGATAATTATGGTAACCTCTTAAAAAACATGCTCTAGAAGTCAGGATAATAGGTAGTTACACCTGGTAAGAGTTGTGTATAATTAGGTGCCTGGACTATATGGACTTTTATACAAAATCACCAGGTGGTGGAATAAATGTATTGCCACTTTTTTTGTACAAAGTTGGGGTTTTTTTGCAAAAATCTTCAAAGAGATCTGATCTTTGTCTCTATTGGATAGATCATTATAGATACTGTTAATAAACCAGAAATAACTGACAGATCAACAGTCTGAAGGTCTGCTCTGTGCTGCTGTCCTGAGTCAAATGAGAGCAGCTTTGTGGAGGAACCTTGCTCTGGTCTCTGGGCACTGGCTGTATCTGTACTCTTCCTCTTGCTTGCCAGGGGCTAATTAGAAGGTAGAAAAACCCAAAAAGGTGTTACAGAAATACCATAATTAGGTTTATTAGGAAATCTGTGCACATGTGTTAGATTGGCACCAGGTGTCCATGTCTTTAATTATTTGACTTTGGTTCTATAGCCAAACTTCTTGTTAATCAGGGCAGATTTACACAAACCCCAGGTGCCGTGCTTGAGTACAGGAAGGCAACCAGCGGTAGGGACTTTGATGTTCCTGCATCCTTCCTGTGGCTGTTTTGGAAAGGGGATAGGAGACAAGAAGTTTGTGTGGCTGTTGAGCTGTCAGGGAGCAGTGCTTTGGCAGCTCTCCTGTGGGAGCTGCAGTGGAGTGACCTGTCGTACTTGCATGGCTGCAGTGCCCCAGTCGCTTCCAAGGGCTTTTCCAAAGGCTTATAGCAAGAGCCAACAATGTCTCTGCAGCAGGCAGGATTTGCTGGGGGATGACAGCATAGGGAAATTTGTGTTGTAAAATGCCATGTGACCCTGCATGGATGGGGAAAGGAATGCTGCGTGACTGAATCTCTCATTCTGCACCTGTGGGACAGTGCCAGTGGCACGAAGGTGGAGATGGGCATCACCTGTGTCTCACACAGGGACAGGGCTGACACCTGCCAGATCCTTGCCCTGGCTCATGGGTGGCAAGGAAGGACACGATTATGGGCATTTGTGCTTGTGGGTTCTTTGGGTTTGTTTTATCATGTGGGTTCTGTAGTTGTAAAGCAGAGCTCAAGTCTCCCCTGTGCCAGAGTTGCTGAGCAGAGTTCCTTGGTTGTGCCTCTGTTTCCTGGCACTTATGCAGATCTGTTGTCTCTGAGACTTCCCTTCCCCAGGCAGACAGGGTTGGAAGTGACCCAGGGGTTCAGAAGGCACCGGGGCTGTTCCGGTGAGAGGTGTCTGTGCCTGGGAGCCTTTGCAGGGGGCTGGGAAGCAGAGGCTTCTGCAAGAAGAGGCCATGTAGAAGGGGCCAGCTGGTGACCTTGGGGTTCTGTGCCCAGAACCTGAGGCCGTGGCAGTGGCCAGTGTCACTTGCATGGGAAGCCCCTGTGGAAGCAGCATTTCCCAAAAGCCTTTGCTCCCTGGCACACTGTCATTGGGGCTGGTGAAGATGAAGGGAGCTCCGTTGAGGTACAGACCCCTCCTGGGTTGTTCACCCCTTCAGGATGAGACAGCCCCATGGGTGGAGGAAATGCCTTATGCAGAGCCTGTTTAGTGTTGCTTTGGTCCAGATTTAGTGTATCTGGGAATTTAATGGATCTATGCTTACCTTCTCTTTGCTGTATAACTGATAAAAGACATTTGTCAGCCCAAAGTCTGGCCAGATAAATCTTTTCAGTTACCACAGTGGAGGGGAGGTGGCAGCCCATGTGCTGAAGGCAGGGCAGAGCTTTTCCAGGTGCCTCGTGGGAAGGAGCCGGGAGAAGCAAGTGGTGGGACCAAGCCCAGCCTGGATTTGAAGGGAAGTGCCTGTAAAAATGAGTCTTGAGAAGATCTGGTCCTACTGGTGGCAATTCAGCCCCTGTGACATTGAACAACACGGTCTGGGGCATCCCCTGGGTGTTACCAAGGGGCAGCTTTGGGCAGCACGCTGGGCCCTGGCTGGGGGGCAGTGGGAGTGGAGAACTGGCTGCTGGAGGAGGAAAGGAATCAGGGAACAGAAAAGAGCAGCACCCGGGGGCTGTTCCAGAGAGCTTGGGGGTTCCCGTGGCTCTTTCAGAGTTTTTTCCAGAGCACTGGGATGTTTCCCCCATCAGGGGCTCTGCCAGGTGCTGGGAGGAGCCAGTGACAGAGCCGGAAAAGCTGTCTGTGGCATCATACGGCACTGTGTCATTCCTGTCTGGTGAGGCAGAGCACTGGCCCATCTGTGGTGGCAGGTTGGGGCCTGGATCTGAAAGGAGGTGCCTGTGCAGTTCCCGGCCAGTGGAGCTTTGGGAGTCTGGAGGGACGTGGCAGGACTTCTTATCTCAGGAAGAAGGAGATGGGGGGAGGTGGAGGTTATATGCATGTTGAAAATCACTTGAAGGGAGAAGAAAAGACAATTGATACCTGTTTTTGGTGGCGGGGTTTCTTCTTTTTCAGTCAGTTTGGGGTTTTTTTCTGCTGCTGGGTGGAGCAGCGTCAGAAACCCTTTGAGTTCTTCATTGTCTGCCTCTCTGTAGTGATGCTTTCTGCTGCTCTCCTTTCTGCTCACCTTCATGGGCTTCTTCAGTCTCTGAAGCTGGAGAAGAAGGAGAGAAGCAGCTCATTTTCCCAGACTCGAGTGGAGGAAGGGAGGCTGAGTGCTTCCTCAGTTCAGCTAGGAGAAGGGAGAGAACTTCTTCCATTCTGGTTATCTCCAGACCATTTGATTGTGTCCAGCCAAAAAGTTGGTGAGATGGCACAAGCACTGTGAGACTTCCTGAATTTGTAACTGCACAGCTGGGGAGCCCAGTGTGCAAGTATGGATTTCCTTGAAATCAATCCTTGCCTCCCTGCAGCCTGGTTCCACGCCCTTTTATGAATTTCTTGGCTCATCTCCAGCTGTTTTCTGGATAAACATACAAGCTAGATGTCTCAAGTTCTTCTGACTGGGATAATGCTGACTCTTTGTCATCTTAGAGTAATAGATGTGTGCATGCCACACTTGGTGGGGTAGAAGAATAGTTAACTCTACTTTAGAGTGAGGAGGAGAGTTGTGTCTGTGACATTTGTCTTGCCCCTGTCCCTGCTGTTACCATGATGCCTTCCTGTTTTAGCCAAAGTTCTGCCAGTAAAACTTACTCCCTCTGTGTCACCTGCCTATCAACTATTGGTTGCCACTGAACTTCTGGAAGTTCACTGGAGCCCTGTTTTTATAAGGTCAAGCTGAAGGGATTAAGTGGTGTCCCTGTACGTAGTAATGTGAAGGAGCCTGAACTTTAGATTTCTGATTATCTGGTTAGCTGGCAGCTATCTCCAGAGAGGGAACATCCATTCGGATTTTATGCAGTCATAATGACAACCTTATAACATTCAAAGGTAGCTTTAATATATGTGAAGCATTTCGCATATTGTCCTTGCAGAATGCTTGGCTAAACTCAAAACAAAAATTAAATGCAGTGTGAATTGCTTAGAACTCTCATTTCATCATCATGCTGGGGTTGTAAAGATCTTCATTAGTGTTTAATTAACCCCTAAATGTCTAAGGATGGTCATTTTACAGATGATCACTGTGGCAGTGTTGGATGAAAAGAGTTGTATGTTTCACAGTGAAGTCTCAGAGAGTTCAATGTTTCACAGTGAGGAGTGTCTCCTGGCAGACTAAAGGAATAAAAGCATAGCAAGAAATCCTGTCTGGCTGAAATTACTGTTCCTCTAAGCTGAGTGGTACATGCTGAAAAAATGATTATCCACTGAATGGGAAGTCTTTTCTTCTATTTCTTTGAAGCAAAATAATAACCTGACACTTCTCTTTATCCAATGATTTTTTGGAAAGCATTAAAAAAAAGAAATTCACTATTTCCTATGTGGATATGAAGTCAGTTCCCTGAAATGAATGTTCAGTATAAAAATCTAATAGGTAAGAAGAAAGACATTTATTACATAGCAGTTGGCATAAATTTTCCTTCAAATGAGGATAAAGTATGCGTAAATGAATAATTACAGTAATTGTTGTAATTAGAATTTGTTCATGACAAAAGTCTCATAATTATATAACCAACTTTTGGTTTATTAAGATTTATAGTCTGAACTCTTAATTCCATTTTATTCCTTTAGAAGCAGGATTTGCTAGGGGAGGAGCGTTTTCAGGAAGCTGACTTGCTACGTGCTTTCAACTGTAGATGTTTCCAATTTTCTTCATGGCAAAGCTGGAAGGCTTCCAGTGAGATGTGCTGTAAATGACCAAAATTACTGTAATGTGGGGATCTAATAGTTGAAGGCATTCCTGAGTGGACATACTGGATCTGACAGTTTCTGGCTTTAAATTGTAATAGATTTTCTCCCTCTCAAGTTTTAAGAAGTTCTGGTTACAAATAAAAATGTTGTCTCCCTTGCAAGTTAATGCTATTTCGTAGTAGATTTTAAAGGCTAATTCTTCTTGTGTGCTGTTGCACATCCTCTCTGCTTCTACTAGAATTGAATAAAAGCAGCTGTTTTGCTGTTGTTTGACTCTTTTTTGCTTCAAGACGAGTCCTTTAGCCCCTGTAGTCACAACGGTCACAGCATCCTCAGGCTGGTTTTAATTACAGCAGAATCTGCAAGCATCCCTGAAGCATGGAGAGTTTTGCATCTCATCAGTTGCAGGTGGGGTTGGAATTGACAGTGATCCAACGTGGCTCTAAGGGTTTCCAGGGTTTTTTCCCCTGCATTGTGCTGCAGTGCTGAAGTAGGTTCAGTGCCGCAGCGCTTTTGTCCCCAGGTTTTCTGTTTAAACTGAGGTTGAATCCGTGGAATCAGTTTGTCCTGTGTTAAAAGCACGCACAAAGTCCTGGCATCCTACCTAGTTCTGTTGTTCTCCTGTGAGCATAACCACCCAGAAATGCATATGTTATATATATACTCTAAATATAAATGCTGTGACCACCCCTAAATAGTTAGGTGAGCATAATAATTCCTGTGGTTTATAGCCTAAAACACAACTGATGGTGTCAGTAGCTCATGGACAGCTTCTCAGAGTTCTGCATGTACTGTCAGAATCTAGAAGTGGTTAATAAACCCTTTTTTATAATGCTGGGTTTCGATAACTTGATTTTGCATTATAAACCTAGGAGTGGCTTGGCTAGAGTTATTTTGTTTCCTTGTCTATGGAGCAAGCCCAAAGCAGTTTGAACCAATTTCTGAACACTAGAGCACTTTGAGAGATGGTTCTTACAGAACGTACATTCTTTTTTAGTTTTTCCTTTGTCTTTCTTAGAACTTCAGAGGAACTCAGGGCAATCCTCTTTCCCTCTTTCCTCCTCCCTCCCTATCTAATTAAGGCTGGGAATTGAGGTACTCTAACCCCATGAGATTTAGTAAGTGTCTTTGAGACTATTAGTGAGTCACGCTGAATGTGTGCCATTTTCTGCTCTTTGCTAAAAATAGAGAGGGGACTGGTCATGATGCCCTCAGCTGTCACAGGTACCGCAGGAACTTTCTTAACCAAGTTGAGCTCTGTCTTAGCTGCAGGGATTTTTGCCTGCACTATTCCAGCTGAGGGGGCTGCTCCTGAACTTTGTGGCTTGAATGCTTAGGAGTCAGTTTTGAATTTTCAGCCTGCATATGTGTCAGTGGGTGGTTTGGAGCCATTTGTCCTCGCATCAGCAAGGTTTGTCCTTAAACCTGAATAGTTCTTTTTCCTTTCTTGATGTTCTGTATGGATATACAGACCAGTGATAATCCTGTCCTTTTTCAGACTGGTTTTGTGAGTCTGAACACAGTGGAATCCACTCTTGCCTGGTATGCTCTCAGGTGTAACTGTTCACTATACGCAGTCCTGTTCACCTGTGCCCAAAAGGGACATTCCCATGATGAAGATGCCCAGCATTCCGTATCTGGTCTTTCCAGCGCTTGATTCCATTTGTCCACTGGAAAAAAATTGATAGTCCTTAAGCACTCAAGTATTTAGTGCAGATTTTATTCAGGATTACACATTATGTTCCATGCTGCCTTTAGTAATTGAAACTACTTCACTGCAGTTGTGAAAATAAAGTAATTGCAGTGTGGCGTGGAATTAACTGGCCCTGGGATCCACCTCAGCCTTTTTCTGTTTTCCCTCAGCTTTTCTGTTTTTTTTTTAACATCAGCTATATTCGTATTTTCAAATACTGTCCTGCTTGATGTTGATTAACGTATTCTGTGCATGGTCCATCAGTGGAATTTTATTGTGGTTTCAATATTACTTTTTTATTTAGTTTGGAGACACTTAATGTTTTTCTTTCAGTCACACATTTGTCTCCTAAAATTTTGAAAGTCTGATCTCCTGTCCAACCCAGTAATTAAAGATTGGAAGAAAGATTTGTCTGGCAAATACTGCAGCATGAAGTAGGAAAATGTGCTGAGGATGTCCTGTAAAAGGTGAATGTTCTGGAGGAGGGGTTGGCAGTTGCACATATGTACATACACCTCCACCTGTCTTGCTGTCTTGTACATAACAACCATCTATTATCCCCATTATCCGTTTCAGGGTTTTGCTGTGTGTCAGCAATATAATTATTTATATTTTTTTAGTGTTTCTCTCCTCATATGTTTAAAACAGCTTGATTGTAACAGCCAGTTATCTCTCAGCAGGGCTTTAGGGAGGGGATGCAATCATTCCATGGAGGAGTAATCAGCTCGCCTATCACCAGGCACAGTACTGTGTTCTCTTCTTATCTTTAATAATACAAAAGGTGCAGCACCCTTTGCTGTTTTATTACAGCTAAGTGCTTTGAAGAGTTCCACAAAATCGGATGTCACCTCTACTATGCCTCCTTTTTTTGGGGAGAGGCCAACTGCAGTGCTATTGCTGATGCTGATGTCATTTGTCTCCTTGAATGATACTTCGTGGCATCTTCCTCTTCCCATTTTTGCCCTTCTCCTCCTGCTTCTAACTGTGTAATTGGGATTCAAGACTTGTGAACTCGTCGTTTCCTTGAGTTGGATTTTGTTCCTTTGTCAGAGAGAGGGTGAATTACAGCCACCCCTGCACAGGCACGTTCTTGTTCCTGTGTGTTGGTTTAAGGAAGACATCAGCTGTTAGCTCCTGAAGGATTGGCTGTAATCCCCATAAGAAACCTGTTGGCACCTTGTGGCTTCAGGTCATTAACTGGAGCACGTACTGTCACCATACGGCTTTGAAAGTGCTCGAGTGTGGCTTTGATGTGTTCTCCCACAGTGTGTTGGCCCTGCACTTCTTCATGGCACAGGCAGAGCCAGGGTCTGCTCCTGGGTCCTGACCTGTGCTTGTGGGGGAGAGGGGCAGATTGGTTGCTGGGATGTGCTTGACAATGGCCCAAGATAGGCTGTGGGCTCAGGCCAAGTGACGGCTGGGCTGTGCACCATAGAAGAACTTAGAGCTACAGTTCTGGTGTTGTGTTAAGCACAAGCAAAGGTGACATCCTCATTCACAACTCTTACCTCTCCTTTCTTTTATACCTCTTAGGGTGTTTCAAAGATGACCGTATTGTGTTCTGGACTTGGATGTTTTCGACGTATTTCATGGAGAAGTGGGCCCCCCGGCAGGATGATATGCTCTTCTACGTCCGTCGGAAACTGTCCTATGTCAGTGGGGAGAGTACAGAGGGTAAAAAGGTAAGTAATGATGTATTTTAATTTGGGAAGGTTAAAGTAATATGGGATTTGGTGTTGTGGAGTACCTGACACATCTGAAGAACTGCAGACCAAGGATAAGGAATTTCCAGCTCTGCTCACCACAAGATGTTATACAAAATTGACCCATAAGGAAATACCATGCTTAAGGTTGTGAGCTCCAGGTGACCCTGCCTTGGCAGGGGGGTTGGACTGGATGGTCTCCAGAGGTCTCTTCCAACCCTAATGATTCTGTGATTCTGTAACATCAGCAGCAGTGTAAATGAGATGCAGTGTCACAGACTTGAGAAAATCAGAAAGCTTGCCTGCTTTTTCGGGAAGCTGATTTTTGTTTTGCTTTTCAGTGATGATAGTTTATAAACTCAAAGCATAAATCTAGAAAGGGAGGGAAAAAAGGAGAAGGAAGATGGTCACACTGGTACTTCTAGAAGAAAACTGCCTGAGATACCAGAGTATCAGGAATGAACATCTGTTGGGTGTACTCAGGAGCAGAATACAAGCAGCCTCCTGGAGCTGGGATACAGCAATGACAAACAGCGGAGAAATTACTGTATTCTCATTGTCTACATTTAAGACAATATGCCCCTCCTAAAGAACTACTGTTCCTTGCAAACATGGTCAGGTATCCTAGTGCTGCTGCACAGGTATTTATTTCCCCATTAGAGATCTGAGAAACTTCTTAGCATTCCATGGCAGTTTTCATCTTAGGTGGGGGAAACAAAAGCAAGAAGTAGGATGTTTTTATTGAGAATTAAGGTTGGTGGCTGCAGGAAGATAAATGGAGGAAGAAAAGATGGGGATTAATTTCCTGACAGGTGTGACACTGTTGTTGAATCACAGGTATTAGTGAATGATGTATGTGAAAGTGTTTGTAACCAGCTATACAAGAGTTCTCTGGGTTCAAATGTGGTGCTGTAAAGAACCACAGTGTCAGCTCCCCTTGAGAAAAAGATTTCAGAAGGTTTTCACACATTTGATGAAGGTACAGAAAATGGACAGAATTGTCTTCTCTCTTCTCCCTGGCCCTCCAACTTCCATTGTGACAGCCACTAAGGAGAAGATGGCAAAATATGGTTCTTTCTCTATCGGATGAGTGGTCTTCAGCTAGTGTATTTGGAGCTTTAAGACTTGTGGGGGAAACTTCCATCCTAATTATTGTTTCAGTGATGGTAAATGCATCCCTGTTTCACATCTAATGATATTACGGCTTTTTTCAGCCTGGTAAAAGCATGGATTGTTTAACCTCTTGTCCTTCTCAACAAGGGAGGTGAATCTCAGAGACAGCCTTGTTGCTTAAATCCATTTACAGGCCCCTGATCCATCTGTTTAACTGATTCATTAGCCTAAAGTGTTTGAACCTCTTGTGGATAGGCGACAGTGACACAAACCCTTGTATTTGCTCTCAGAGCATTATTTAAGCTTTCCAAAAGCACCATAAATAATTTTTATTTGTGAGGAGGTTTCATAAGTGGTGGTTACTACAAAATCAGCATTAGTGAATCATGTGTGGTAACAGCTGGGATGGGAAGTGGGCCTTATAGCACACACAGCATTTTGTAACTCTCCCTTAGCTGTCTGTATTTTGCTTGGCTTTTAAGAATTGAACCTTTCCTGTGACTTTGAAGTACTTCGATTACTTTGTGGAACTTCATAGTTGGTGATTCATTGGTACTTGTTCAGCTGTTCTCCCGTTTGATTTCACTTGACTGCTTTGTAGTTTCAGCTCCTCTTGTATCTGATTTTTGAGCCTGTCCAGTGCAGTGAGACACCAAACAACTACTCCTACACTTTGAAATATGACTACATGGGTTTTTAATTTACTTTGTAGTTTTAGACATTCTTTCTTGAAAAATGATGCCAAAATGCCAAAGTCATACTGTTAAAGGGGAGGCAGATGGAGACTGGTATCTGTAGAAGCTGGATAGAAGTACAAGCCTCCCTGCCACCCACCGAACTGTGCTCTCATTTAGATTCCCAGGGGTAGACTGAAAAGGCAAATGAAGGAGAGAGTTCAGAGTTGTTTGAGGATGTTTAGGACTAGAACTGGAGCTGTGCTGTTGGCTCCTGCTTTATGCCAGGCTGAGCCGAATGGTCTGGTGATGATTTCCTTCATGGACCACATCGAGGGTGACTTTGTAGTCTGGGTGTAGAGTGAGGCTAGTTCATTGTAGTCCTTGTAAAAACACCACTATATATGTGCTCTGTGCTTAGCTGGCCACTACGGGTTTTGGCTGGAGAATGCTGGCAGAGGTGACTCATGCCATGTCAGCTCAGAACATTAGTTCATGTTCATGAAAATAAGGTCTGTGCAGCTTTGAGCACAGCAATCACCGGACTGATGACAACGACAAAAGAGGTTGAGTATGGAGAGGCTGTTTGTCTGAATGCTGACAATGATGGTGTTTGTTTGTGTCATTTCCATGCCGTGGTGTGATGGTCCATGTCAGTGGGAAACAAGTGTCAATGAATCCAGCAGTTCCCAGGTTTTGGTGCCTGTCCTGTCTGATTGAAAGTAGCTCCTGCTTGTGGGTTTGGGTTCTTCTGTGCTTATTGGAGCTGAAGAGTGTTGGCAATAACATTTGATTTTAAGTTGAAGTGTAACAGAGGACAGGCAGAAAAAACCTGATAGGATCGAGATGAGAGGTTCTGCTCAGTTTTGAGACTGAATGAGAAGGGCTTTGGATGCAGCTAAGTCACGACAGCTTGAAGTAATAAATCATACCGTTTGGTATGTCCAGTAAGTGCTGAGGGTAAACCTCTCTACCATCATAAATTTTATTTTAAAGGGCCTTTTAAGTTATCCGCTTTGCAGTCTGCCTGGTACAAGTGACTTTCCATTTGCTTCTCTTTTCCTTCCCACCAATTTCTAAACTGAGCATAGATGGATGAAACAGCAGTTAAGCTCCTAATATGTGAATGCCAGGCCAGAACTGCCAAATCAAATTCTGGGCTATATCCACTACACAGACTCTTGGATCCCAGAGAAGTACATTTAATTCTGTCTTTCCTTGGCGTGTCACAGTAACACTCTTGCAGTTTTTCTTGCCGAGTTTGAAGGTACTTCTTCTCTTGGTGTCTTTATGCAAAACCACAGACCCCCTGTGTCAGGTTCTGTGCAGACCAAGGCACTGTGGAGTGTAGCTTTTCCCAAGGTTAAGGACTTTAGGAGGGTTTTGTAAGGTGGAATCCCTTTGACTTGTCGCTGTTTATTAAGTCAAGACTCAAAAACCCCTTTGCTGCTGCCTCTCATGCTAGGTGATATGACCTACTGGAAAATGTAAGCCCTGATCCTCATTTTCAGAGGGTCTTGGACATTGCAGGTTTGAAAGATTAACATGGTTGGACTTGGGATTATGATTTTAAAATGCTGTTTGGTCAAGATTGAGTATCTCTGATCTTTCTGTAGAGAGCAGCTTTACTTTCTCCTGGGAATCCAGAAGATGCAAGTATACAGTGTTACACAGACAGCTGGGAAATGAAGATAAAACTTCAGTGATGGACTAGCAGGTTGTATTCTGTCTTTCATCGTGCCTTGTCACCTGAAAAGGTGCTGTATCTACAGGGCAAACCATTTAAAAAGATAAATATAAGACACCCTGGGCAGGTTTTGAACTTGCCTGGATATTGGAGTAGTTCTTATTTTCTTCAGCATCCTATGAATGTGGAGGAATAGTGTTGCTGCCAAATGCACAGGACAGTCATTAGGACTGTTAAGTCTTCAAAAAGCTTAAGCTACTGATGTTGTGACTGCAACTTGAAACAGAGCCATAGTTTACATGTTCATGTGCATCTGGACCTGTGACTCAACAAATATTGCTTATGGTGTGACCAGTCAGTTTCCAAACCTAAATTACTTCAGGCACATGACTCGCACTGAAAATCACAGGATTTTCCCAACTGAATCCATAATTCACTGTCACCATCTGGCTGCCTGGAAGATACAACAACCTGAACTCAGCATCTAATAAAAATACAAGTTTTAAGAATCCTTCGTTGCTGACTCTGTTGCAGTGTTGGGGTTTTTTCCAGCACTGCAAGCAAACAGGATGTCTCCAGAAGAGCTCTATGCTATACTTCATGGCAGTCCCATGCCACTGCCCAAATGCTGAAGAGAAACAAATGGCCAAAAATTGCGTCTTTCTTGCTGAATAAATTTTCTCCTGTTCATGGGTAGTATGTGGGAACAAAAAATGATTGCAGCACATGCAAGTTGATACAGAGTTGGCTGCTGTGCCTCAGCTCTACCACTGTGCTGAACTTGTAGAGGTGATGCTGTGAGCAGGAACAGTGGCTCCTGCAAAGAGTTCAGCATCCACGCAGTGCTTTCATTTTGAAACGTGAAAAAGGAACCCTGGCATTATCAGGTTGATACTCTGATTTTTTTGTAAGGAGCTCAATATCTTCAGTGCTAAGATTTGACCTTTCTTTTGCAGTTCCCCTTACCAGAAATCCCTATGCTTTCATGTGCTACTTTGCTGATGTTTGATTGTCTAAATATGTGAGCATAAAAGAGCTGCTACCTGTGAGCCTCTGCTCATGATGGACTTATAAAATCATCAGGGTTGGAAGAGACCTTTGAGATCATCAAGGCCATCTCCATTTCCTCTGTGTGCTGTGGCAGACTACTTGGAAAAAAAGCGAAAGAAAGAAAATACTATGATGAGTGTGACAGGAACATCTCTTTTCCACGCAGAATGATCCAGGCTGTCTGTGACATTCACTGTGCTTGTGACACACATGGCAGGCTAACACCAGTCAGGGTGGTGATGCTCTCATCTTCTACCCTATTTCCAGAGTAAATTCCTGTCTGAGGCAAAGCAAGTGAACAGCTGAAATACTTTTGCAGTATCACAGTTGCAAAACTCCAGACTCAGGAAGGGGTGCAGGCTGCAGGGGCATTTTTCATGAATTGCTTTATATTGCTTCCAGTCTCTGAAGAACTATTCTTAAGCAGTCAAATAGGGTGACAAGAAAGCCAGAATCAGATGTGATTTTAATATGAATGACACTGAGAAGTGGCAGCCCTGAGCTGTGTGGCCAAGAAGATGCTCTGTTCTCTGCTACAGAGAGCAACTTCACTGGGAAGGGAAGAAACCCAGACCCAGTTTTCCCATCTGATGAATTATGCTGAATAATTCAGTATCAGAAATACATCATATCTGTGTGAGTCACTGGGGAGTGGAAGGGCAGAAGAGCACTGCTGGGAAAGCTAAAAGTGTCTGCTTGGAGTTCCCCGAAAGCCTCAGCAGGCCACTGGTTCATCAGAGCACCTCTAGTGGATTTGATCTGTGAGTTACAGGCTGGTCAACTTGCCTGTTAGAGGTGTGGGAATGTCTGGGTTCAGTGTTGAAATTAATATGCAATTGAATTGGAGCTCTGGAATATCATCATCATGGTTGTAGTAACATTGGTAATTAGAACTTAAATGTTTAATGTGTGGACCAGGGTTTTCCCCCACCCTGTCTTCTGGTCAGTAACCCAGTTTATGCATTTCTGTATTCAACCGAGGTGGTTTGAAACACACTGATTTATTACCATTCTGTAATGTTCTTTATCCCATGGCAGTGTTTGCTGCCTACAGATGTAACATACCTTCCTGAATCCTGCTGACTGAATACTGCAGAAGGCACACTGTGTGTTGCTTCAGGTATTTGTGCTTCTCCAGGACCTTCAGAAAGGCTGGAAAATAACAATGCAGGAATAAGGTAACAGTGAGCAACTTGTTACACCTGAAAATACAAGTTACTCTGTGGTCTGGGACCATGTTTGATAATGCTTAAATAGTCACATATGTATCTCTTACTTTCATTTTGGAAAGCTGATTTAGCAGATCCATGGAGCATTTGGGGAATGAAAGCTGGTGGGATTCACATAGTACTAGTGTGAGGCAGCAGCAAAGATGACTTTGTCAGGATCCCAAAACCAAGTCATTCTTGCCTTGCTGATACTGCTCAGCATATTTGAACTCCCAGCCCTGTTGTACTTAGCCACTGTTAACCACTGTCCTGGTGCCGCAGCCAGGCTAGGGATAAACAGTTTCCATACCCATGTGACTTATGGTTTGCACATTTTTGCTTTCCCCTGATATGTTTGATGAGCATCTTCAGGCATTCAGACCGCTCCAGTAACTTGAACAGCTTGCACTTTTATTTTTCTTCTTTTATACCTCTTCTGCTATTTCTGGAGTTACAAAGGCAGAACTAGATTTTTGGGGTCCTTTTCACCTAAGTAATTTGAATTATGGTTTGTTGAAGTCAGCTTTTCATTCTGTGAGTCCTGTTAGCATTTCTCAGTCTTATAATTTACTTGTTCTTATCACTTCAGAATCTTTTTCATATACAATGTGCAGATACTGAAAGCAGATGTGTAGCCTTGTTAAATCTCTTCTTTTCTATGCCTGTGACTTGCCAATCAGAAGGAATGTCTTGTGCTTCTTGAAAAGAAGAAAACAGAATACATTTGGTAGGTATTCCTTGTGATGAAGGAATACCTTGCAAGAGCTATAATTAATTTTAAGGTGATTTCTTTAATACTGAGATATAAACTTAGATAACAATGAGAAGAAAGTAAGAATTCAGTGAGAAAATACAGTCTCAAGGCAGTGCAGGATCTAAAAAACTTGTGTTTGATGTGTGTCCTCAAATGAGGAGGGCAAACAGTTTTTTGTTGTAGAGTGATGAAGGACAAAGGTTACAGGAGAGTTTTCTGTCTTTGAAGATAGAGGAAGCTGCTGTTTCTAGCTGCCAGCTGATGGTATAGATTGCCCTGCATGCCTTTTACTCTTGTTGTCACTAAGAGCTAAGTGGGATCTGACTTTTGAACTTCACCATTCAGTTCAGAGCTACTCATAGACCAGTATCTGTTCTTCCCCCAAAAGGACACTTGGGTGGGAGGAGAGGGTGCCAGCAAACCAAAGCTGGGAGATGTTTGCAGTGATACCTCATCTTCTCTAAAAGAGTTGGGATAATGAGCAGTGTAATTAACCCTGAATTTCAGGGGCTGGACTTGACAAATCAGAGCACTTCTCATTCTAAAGTAAACGAAATTGTTAATTCCAGGGCAGTCTTAAGTCATTAAGACAGTACCTGTGATGCCTTTTCCTGGTCTTAAAATTAAGAGAGCTGCACACAGTTAGGAGGGAAAAAGGGTTTTTACCTCGGTATTCATTTAAGGATCCTTAGCCGTGATGAAATGCACATCGAAATGCACCCCGATGTGCCCACCGAAGAAAATGGCCACTCACGATGTGATGAGTATACAATTATATGCATTGCAAAAATTAGCATATCTATCAAAGGTTCCCCAATGAGGGACTCGGTTGAGACCCCCCACCCAAGGGACCCTCCCCCTGGATGGGCCTATCTTTGTTTACCGAATGTGTTCTGGAGAGGACCTTGGTTTCTTTGGGCTTTTAGAATGTTTAGTCTCTAAACTTAACGAAATACTAGGTCTAAGGGGAGTTATCGAACTTAAAGAATTATAACTATGTAAGCTAAAAGCACAAGGAATATATAAAGCTATATAAAAGAGTGTATAAAAGGAGGTATAAAAGAAAAGCAAAAAATCATCATGGCATCACCTGCAACCAGAACCATAAATGGCAGGAGGCACATTAGGTTGTAAGGAATTAGAGGAATTACAGCAGTACTAAAACCCATGTGAATAGTGGTAATAGCTTTGCAGGACTGAATATCAGAAGGAATAAAGGCTGCATGTGAGTTGACTTTGTTGTTTCAAGCTGAGACTGCAACTGCAGTTGTTCAGTGGAGACAGTAAGGGATCCAGTGTGTGGGTGCAGCTCCCTCTGAGAGCCCCAGGCTGAGTACCATCAGTACCTAGAAGGTACCAGAGTGGGATAATAAAGTGGTGAAAGATCAGAATTTTAGCATATCATACCCAGAATTTTGTTCAAGGAAGAAAACTCTGCTTTGCTCTACTTCACAGCTATGTGAGGCTTTCTCCCTAAGAGCTGTTGGCTAGCTGCCTTGGGATGGTTTTCTATTCCCTGATCGCCTGCGCTATGCCCAGAAATGGTTGCTGTAGCTTTGAGGTGGGTCTGGGGGAGGGAGGAGCCTTGGAGCTCTTGAGGGGGCTCATTCCAAAGCCTCACTCCTAGGCGGCATTACTTTGTTC
This sequence comes from Oriolus oriolus, assembly GCA_013400235.1. NCBI lineage: Eukaryota > Metazoa > Chordata > Aves > Passeriformes > Corvidae > Oriolus > Oriolus oriolus. Next base: position 860 of record VXBT01005814.1, on the reverse strand, counting down.
CTTAGCTAGCTTGGGTTTTTGTTAGCTTAGGCAAGAAGTTTTTTTTCTTTCCCTGGCCTTGGAGACTGTGACAGCAATCCTTCAGCAGCCTTTGTTTTTTTCCTGAACAGTTCAGTTTGGTTTTGGTCCGAGATGGGAGAACTGACGGGAGACGAATCGGCCGGGGGATGGCCAGGAAGCTGGGGGGCCGCACCATCTTTCCCCCAGATCTCAGAAAAGCCGACCCTGTGAAAGAAAGTGTATGGAAAATCACGCTCTGAAAAGCCAGTGTCCACAAGGGAGACAGAGGAGTCCTGCAGCTTTATTCGAATAAAGGGAGAGAGTCCACTGGGGCACACGCCTGCAGGGTTTTGGAGGGTGCAGCCTCCTTTTATCCTAAACTCCTGGCCGCTTGTTGCCTCTTCCGTTCCCCATTGCTAAGGTACTAGGAAGGTACAGCCTTCCCAAACCACCCACCACATATTCCCCCTTGAACCTGTCATTTTACTCCATAGTTCAGAAGTTCAGGCTTGTGCAGACCCCCCTGTCTGTTTCAGGAGCCAAGCTGTCCAGGCTCTGTAACAAACCTGCTGCCTAAAGTTAACAGAGACATTAAGGCCCATTTCAAAGACATTAACACCCATACCTTCACCCATCAAACTATTTGTGGAGACATCATCCCTATCAATCCCTCCTCTTCTTATTTCTGAATTTATCTTTACAAACCTTGGTTGTTATTAACTTAACCTTTTTTAACAACCTAGCATGATATAAAGGTTAACATTTGAAGTGCCCCCTCCCAAACTTTTCCACATCTGGCTGCTGCAACCAGGTGTGGCAAGTCAATACAGGGAATACAGTAGACAATGACAGTTCATATT
>VXBT01005813.1:394911-410876 GCA_013400235.1 Oriolus oriolus | reverse complement strand
TTCTCCTCTCCAGGCTGAACAGCACTTACTCTCTCAGCACTTACTCTCTCTTATGTTGGTGGCCCCAGAGCTAGATGCATTACTCCAAGTGTGGCCTTGCTAGAGTGGAGTACAGGGGGATAATCACCTCCCTCAACTTCCTGGCTATGCTTCTTTTTATTCACTCTGTGATACATTTGGCTTTCTGGGCTGTGACTGCACATTCCTGGGTTGTGTCAGGCTTCTTATCAACCAAATTCCCCAATTCCTTCTCCTCAGGGCTGCTTTCAATCCATTCTCTGCCTAGCCTGTATTTGTGCTTTGAATTGCCCCGAGCCACTTGCAGGACTTTGCACTTGGCCTTGTTGTTTTTCATGAGGTTTGCAGGGGCCCACCCCTCAAGCCTGTATATGTATACTAGAATTGGAAATAGCTGAAATTTTACTTTTCATTTCTTATAAGTGCTTTATTGGTAAGTGGCTGTTGAGTTTTAATTAGTAAGTACAAATTACTGTTGTATTTATCTCCATGATTGTTCCTTGTTCTTTAATTTAATTAATTTTATATTTTTAAGAAATCCTTGTGCTCCATTGCCCTTAGAAATGAAAAGGGAATATTAAGCTATTTTAGCTCCAAGTCTTCTGTATTCAAGAAGTTCTTTTTATGTCCTGGGACATCCTGATTTCTAAAAAGATATAATGATCTGACCTTGAAAACAAGGTTCTCCTTTTTAGATTTAGCTTTTTCATTTTCTTTAGTACTATATCTCCCGTGTATCAGGTTATGCTAATCTCTGTTGTGATATATTTATCTTTCTGCAAACTGCCCCACGCCGTTGGACTGAGGGATAAGAAATCAACATTGTTCTTTCTGGTCAGTGCCTCTATAGTACGCTAACACATATATCAGAGGTTCCTGGTGTAAAATTGCATTAAGTTAAAGTGGGTAGTAGTGTAGAGAAATCGGAGTTGGAAGCAATCGAAATGTTGTCTTGCAAGCTGAGAGCAATGCTCTTTTGGGAGAAAGAAACAGAATGTAAAATACTAGGCAAAGTCACTTAGAAATTTCAAGACTGCTGTGATGCATTCAATAATATCACAGGGGAAAGGAATTTTCTTTAAAAGAAACATGCTGCCAGTTGAGACTATTAGCCATTCTGTTACCCCTACATAATAAAGCTAAATCATGTAAGCTGTGCAGATAACAGATGGACCAACAGAGACAAATTATTTGTGATGTAACTGATAACTAGGTTGAAGCTGAATTATTGTGAGAAATGGACTGTACTGTAAGAGAGCACTGAATAGTTTGCAAGATTAGGGAAATCTTGACTTCCCAAATGAAAGCAGTGAGAGAAATGACGTGCATCTTGTTAGGAGCCATATATTGATCCATAAAGACAAAATACAGGCGTAAATGGATGACAGAGAACAGATATCTCGGTAATAAATGGGAAGGCAATCAGAGAAAACCACAATTTTCCAGTTCCAAGGACACACAGTCATGGTAACAACTATACCGATCTCCTGCAGACGTATGTAATTTTCTGGACAAATTAAAATGTACAAAACTAATTATTTTTTATTTCTTGCTTTGTATACATACAGTTTTATGACTAAGTTGTGATGACATCAGTAGACATCATAGATCTTGAAACAGATAAATAGACATACTTGATTGCTTGATTAAGAACTAGTGGCAGAAAATGAATATTGGAGATGACCAAAGCATGACTTTGAAGAAGATATGGAAAAGACAATATTGATCTGATGTTTATATTGAAAACTTGCTCACTTTGCATAGAAGAGTAAATGAGGTGATTCTATTTTTTTACAGGATATTCTACTACTTTATAATTTAAAATCTCATTATTACTCATTGTAGCTTATTTAGTTAAACACAACAGTGATTGCTAAATACTGGCTTTTGTCATTGGGCAAAAATATGAATCTTTTCTAACTTTTTTCATGCTAATAAATAAAGTGTAATCTCTTTCTAGCTTTCCTACTATTACATTTTTTATGTTGCTGATCTGTATATGATGAACTTTCCCAGGCTCCAAAGATAGGTGAAAGTTTTCTTCAGGGTAAGAACTGACTGTTCTGAAGCCTGCCAGTTTTATTCAAATCCTTTTTTTTTTTTTTTTATTGAGCCAACTCTGCATTGTAGAGTGATTTTTACTCAGAGTATCCCAAAACCCTCACTCAAACCAATAATCATGTGTTGATAGGTGAAATTAGTTTCAGAATTCTAATGAAGCTCAGCAGCTGGGAGACAGACAGCTCATCTGAAGATTAAATGAGAAAAATTGCCACTTTTGCTGGTTCCTTTAGAAACTCATTTACATTCTGTCAGCTCCCATTAGGGATGGGAACTGCGAATATTGAGGGGAATATGCATGAATTCAGTACTGAAATGGGCAATCGTGATCAGTTTCTTCTTGCTTACAAAGCTGCCAGAAGATTTTATGTAGTTATGCCTTCTGGAAACAGTGGGTGATAATCTGCTTGCTTTCAACTGTCTCCTAACATTTTGAATTTAACATAACCAAAAGAACCAATCCCCAGCATAACACGAACACACGATGAAAATGTAATTCTAAATCTTGGGATTAATATTCTTGGAGCCTTCTACATAGTATTCTGTCCCTTTTGTTTTTCTTGCCGTTTTTTTTTTCAACTATGTATCTGTAAAGCTTCAGTATTTTTTTTTATGTGACAGTACCAACAGCAATGACAAGAAAGGTACCACAATATTCATCTTTCCCTGTGCTTGTTACAGCCCTGAATTTTATGTACTTGGATCCTCTTCACATTGACAAGTCTTCATGAGGCCTGGTGACAGAGCTAACAGTAGACTAGGAATCTATAACATGTAGGTGTTACCCGTTTCTCTGCCGGGTTTGGTTATATTTATGTAGACCACAAGTAGAGGTGACTGTGCCAATGAAAGAAATTCATTTAAGCATTCAACCAGGAATGTAAAAGACAATGTATAAGTGAATAGAGGAAGAGTAATGCTACTTTAAACATGGGAAAATGCTATGCTGCTGTGTTGCAGATTTTTGTTGTTTTCAGTTTTCTTTAAATAAAGGTTGCAGAAGATTAGTAAGGACATGGGAAGGTGGAGTAAGATGCTCAACAAATGTTCTTCTACTGCACCTTCCGGAGAGTTTGATGACAAATTCATAATTTCAATGAAACAGCCATATTTTCTGTTTCAGAAATAATTAGGCAAATTCTAAATGGAAAATGATTTTTTAGTTAGATCTATAAGTTTGAGTAGCTTACTCCTAACAATTCTAAGAGAAAATAAGATCCTTCATGCTGCTGATTTTTAAAAAACCTAAGTAGATTATAATGAATAGTCTGGCACTCTGAAGAACATACTAGCATCATTGGAATGGAACAAGTCAGTTCTACAGGACATGCTAAGTGGCTTCAATCACACAGGTAGAAATGTTGCATTTGCATTACACTTACAAAGGGGATTACAAAAAGCAAATGGTTTTGCAAAAGCAGACATAATAAACAGCTAAATTTATCACGTTTTGAAAGTGGTGCTGCATAAGTCTATGGTGATACTAAGTATGCATACAGAGATTATAGAGAATAAGAACAATTGGAGATGTTAAAGGATACTTCATATATCTGCAGATGTGGATTTTCAGCTGGTGCAATGCTTTCAGTGTATCACCTGATCATCCTTGCTTCCTTGCTCCTTACTTCCACCCCTCTAAAGTACATAGAAAAACAATTCAGGATTTAGAAAAAGGCTAGAAGAATGACACAAGTTTTGGAAACCCCATTTCAGAGCTTTGGAGTGAAGGGCTTGGCTAACTAACCTTTACAAAGTAGTTTAAAATATTTCATTATAACATATTTATGACCATTTAAAACACTAGAGAAATCTGAAAAATAAAAATCTCGATATACAGATGTCCTACAGAATCAGATACTATTTCAAATGCATGAAACTAACACCAGCTAAAAGCAGAAAGCAGATTAATTTAGTGTCAAGAAACTGCACACAGTATCAATCACTGAAATAGCCAGTACATGCTAGTGGACTCTTCTTCACTGAAATCTAAAATATCTTGTAAAAAAAGCATACAGTACTTTCCACAACACCTGTGTCAAAAAGTATTTAATAAAATACTAGTAGCATTTATGTACATGCTTCGAATTTCAAAAATTTGAAAGCTATACTAATTCATATGTCCAAAATTTGTAATCTATATAAAAAGTAGGTTCATGGGAGCTACTGTCCAGACAGCTTTGTCTCTATCCCCGGTAATATCATGGTACAGACTCTTGTGGAAGCTATGTCAAGGCATGTGGATGCCAGGGAGTTGACTAGAAACACTGAGAATAGTTTCACAAAGGCAAAATTGTGCCTGAGTAATCTGGTGGCCATCTACGATGGACTGACCACATCAGTGGATGAGGGAAGAGCTATGGATGTCATCTACCTTGGCTTCTGTAAAGCCTTTGAAGTGGTCCCACACAACATCCATGTCTCTAAATGGGAGAGATATGGGTTTGATGGGTGGAATATAAAATGAATAAGGAATGGACAGATGGCATTTTCCAAAGACTTGCAGTCAACAGCACTTTGTCCATAAGGAGATTAGTAACAAGTGGTGTCCCTCAGAGGTCTGTACTGGAACCAGTATTATTCAATATATTTATGAGCAAACACTGGGATTGAGTGGACCCTCAGCAGGTTTGCATATGATCCTAAGCTGAGCAGTGCAGTTGATTCACTTGAGGGGAGGAATGCCATCCAAACGGAGCTTGTCAGGCTGGAGGAGCAAGCCTATATGAACCTCATGAAGTTCAATAAGGCCAAGGTCCTGCACCTGTCTTAGTATTAAGACATAATTAGGATGACCTCAGAACTGAGAGCTGATAAAGATTTTAATTACATTTGAATCTATGTGCAAGGGTTGTTTTAGAAGGTTAGTGACTGGTAGATCTGAATTTTCAAATATTACCCTAAATCATAATGCATTATACTTGCAGATCATTTTCTCGTTTGCCTGATTTCATTATTGGTACCTGTAATAGAGTGATAGCTGGAAAAAAGAAAAAAGAGTTGAATTTATTGATTTTTGTCTGGAATTTGATGTATATAGAAGAGATTTACATAGATAAGTGTTATTTATTTGCATTGCGGGCATGTCTCATTTTTTTCACTGGCACTCTTAAGTTAAGAAGCTTTCTTCATTAATTTCCATACAGGTCAATGACCTGTATAACAGCTCTGTACTGTAAGCACTCTTACACTCTATAAATTGCCTTACATATTAAAAATATCATCTCCACACAGCAAACTATCTGTTAATGAATAGTTGAATGACTAAAATGCATGTTGAGAAATGGATAAAGGTTTTGTAAGGCAATTAAGCTTAGCATTATGCTTACATTACTCTGGTATTTGCATTACAAAAGAGTATTGTACAGTCAGAAAAGTGATATGAAGACAGATGTGTTATTATTGTGAAACTCAACAGCCTTCATAACTAACTCCTCTGTTCTGTTTATATCATGCTGAAAAATAATTTGTTTTGAAGCTATAACATTCAGTATGTCAAAAATAAACATTTATAAATGTACTACTGATTTACAAGGGAGGGTAATAAGCATGTGAAAACATATTGACCATTTGTACCAGATAACTATTTTACAAGAATGAAAAAATGAATCTGCCATACAACAAGCAAATATATAATCCTCTTTCAAGTAAGAACCCAAGTTTCTTCTGATATAATTGTATTTTGCATGAAATTTTTGTTGCTGCTATTTAACATCTGTATTGAAGTATTGCCTGAAGAACAACTCATTGCACTATAGGATGAATAATATAGAACTCTACAGTCTATGATACAGTATTTATTTGCAAAGAAATGTAATGGAGGAGCAAGGAGGTGGAAATCCAGTGAGGGATTACTAGTAGAGAAATAGGTTGAACCAAAGCATCAGGCACATACTAACTTGGTGTCATATTATCCCAAGTACAGTATTTTTTTAAGTTTAGGACTTCTATAAAAAAATAATCTGATGTAAACCCGATAAGTTTTGTAAATTGGACATAAATACATGGCATTCTTAGGCTCCTGGTAATTTACCTGCAAAAACCATCAGCAGTTTTGGCTTCCTAGGAGTGCAGTTCTGTAAATGTGGCTCTGCACGGTGCCGAGAGCCATACTCTTGTGCTGAACAAGCAAGACCTTGAAGTGAATTCAATATAACTTTGAATATATTGCTTTGGGATCTGTGCTAATGTATCTGCATGGTATTACAGTGTGCACTGTTGACATTTTAGAGACAGATTGGCCGAAGGAGATAACTCGGCTGATGCAGCTGCCAGATGCTTTGATTGCCACAGGGTTGAGGATCCCACAGATCCCCAGGACTGTAACACCAAGCAATTTTTCCATATTGTCTAGTCTTGAGCCACGTGGATTGAACCCAGAAACACAGATTCTGCGGTTTCTAGGATGCAAACTTTTTAGACAACCCACATCTTCCACTCTTTTGATAGGGGTCTGTTTTCTTTCACCAACAAGAAATAGTTATTTTGGTTGGATTTTTTGTTTCATAACATAATTTCAAAATATAAAATCTTTGATTAAATGGAATTTTCCCTGCACAGTTCTAATTAGGTACGAAGAAGAGAAAGAAAGATGAAATTATGAGAAGATTAATGATGAATTCTTGCTATCTCAGAGCCTCTAGCAGCTACCTTCTTTCAACCTGTGAGGTAGAAAATTAGAATTCTGTCAATGAAAATAGAGACCACAACAAAAAAGTGATAGTAGTCCCCCTAAAGCAACATTTTTCAGCCTTTCCAAGTAGATGTCTGCTTATTAAAAGTCAAATTTTCATTACCACCTCTCTTACAGTTGCTATAAAAGCAAGTTCAAAAATGCATCAGTGAGAAGTCAATAGAATTTACTTGTGTGACTCAGGAAAGGTCATCTGAGAATACTTTCTCCTGAAATTACAGTTTTAAGGAGCAGGCAAGTGAGATTATCTTCATTTCAGATGGCAATTACATTTTCAGCACTTCAGAAGCACCCGGTTGCCTCTCGTGACACACTAACTCTGGGAAGGTAAAATGAAGTACCTTTCCTGCACTTGTATCTATTAGATTGTATACCGTGATCCCCATGTGTTTGGTAATACGCTGAACCTATAAAACATTATTAGTCTGGTCAGTTAAGAAGCACCAGTCTTTTTTCCACTGTCATTTAAAACTTCCAGGAGGTTTGAAAGGTTTGCCCTTACAGAAGCCATACCCTATTGGGCTATAATTGCATGAACACTGTCTTTAATTAAATTCGAAACCAGTTTCCTTGGAGGAAATATAAGACCCACTGGTCTGTAATGCCAAGGATCATATATGGCTTTTTAATTTTATTTTTAACCTAAGGTAACGAATTCACAATCTTTGGGAACAGTGTGTGGTTTATTAAGGATATATTGCATATCTTCATTACTACCTCTGTTATTTCACACTTCAGTTCCTTCAGAATTCTTTCATCAGCACCATCTGGTCCCAGTGATTTACTGCTCCGGAGTTTTTTTGAGTTGCTCAATAACATCTTTCTTAGAGGCATCAGCTTTTGTTAAGTCCACTCATTGATTTCTCATAAAAATTATCTTTGAATAAAGAAATTTCCTCATTGTCCTTTGCAGCAAATATGAGCGTAGAAAGCTACTTTTCATTTTTGCCTTGCTTTGATTCCTTTGTTCATTAGTTGATAGTTCAAAGGACTAGTAGTTGTGCAGTTTTTTTGCTGGTTTCTGAAAAAGCTTTAGGTTTCTTCCTGCCTCTTGAAGATATTTTGATGATCTTAGTCAAACTTCTTCCTCTCTTATTTTCTTCCCTAATTATCGTATTATTTTTCCTTTTGTGCACATTTCTTCTGAGCTTAATGGTAGGACTATGTTTATGTTGATGTATAGTTATATTATGTTAATAAGCTCTCAAGAAAATGAAGATTGGGTACATTTTGAAGCTGCATAGCATGAAGAATTAGCATATTATTATAAATTTCCTGTGCAGAATGAGTAATTCCGTGGTAAGTGGGGTGTGATTTTGCACCTACCTTTCTTGCCAAGTGCCTGGTTAAATGAATGTAAAAATTTCCACCTTCAGTAAGTCTGGGCATATGTGCTTATGAGCAACTCGGGGCAGAGAAAAGAATCTAGGGCAAGACCTCTGGATGGGCAATGCTTGATCTCTAAAGAATATCCTTTGTCTTTTTCTTTGCCTCTGATCTCTGTAATTCATATGGAGTACAAGGGGAGTTTGAGAAATGCTCTAGGCATAGCCTGACCAATAAGGTTTGTCAATCCTGGTAAGGAATCTCTGTCCTGAGCTGCAAGTGCTGGTCTCAGAGCTGGCCTGGGTTCAACTTGCAGGAGCTGGGCTGGGCTGGGCTGGTTTCAGGTCCTGCCTTGGAGCCACGTGCCTGTTACCCTCCCTGCCCGAGGGCTCTGCCAGTGCCTCCATGGGAAGGGTCTGGCAGACCCAGGGAGTTGTTGCCCAAATAAGAAGAGCCCCTGTGGCTGAGCCTGGGGAGGCTGCAGGGCCACACTCACGCTCAGCTGAGAGCAGCCAGATGGCAGGAGCCCAGGGCAAGGAAGAATATAAAAATTGCCTGAGCAGGACCCCCGAGGCTCAGTGGGGAAGACTCTCACCATGAACATCATTTTCCTCCCCGTGGAAGTCTTAGATTATTAATGACATATCATGTATCACCTGCTTACATACACCCAGTGCTTTATGAGAAAGATTGAAACTTTCAAACACAAGATCTAGAGGAAAGGTGAATATAAACCAGGAACAGTAGCGGATTGTTTACATACAATTTTAATTGAATTATTAACATAGTTTTTCTGTTACAATATGATAATTTACTCTTTTAGACTGTTAAAGCACTAACAGACAATAAATCCCTTGCTCCATATATCTAGGTTCCTTTTGCCAAAAAAAAATTTTGGATGAAACACTTTTAAGCCTTAAGGCTTGACCCAAAAATTTCCAGCTGTGTCTGCTTTGCAACAAAGTCTACATAATCAGTTCCCAACCCCTGACTGCTGAGCCTGCCCCCTGGTTAATCTTAGAAAGCTCCATCTTTCTCTGAGTGCCTCAGGTTCCGTCCATACTGTCATTCCAACTCCTTGCTCTACCCTTTCATTTTCCAAATGTAAACAACTCCTTTCTCACCTCCACCATCTGGAGGATTTGAGTGACTCAGACTGCAATAGCTGAAACACAGAAAATATGGGACTTTCTCGGGATGACCTAGCTGCAGCCTGCTAGAGAAACAAAGCCCACTGGAATGAGTCACCATACAAGCAGCAATAGCAAAATGATGAGGTCCCAGGATCCTTTTGTAGTTCATTACATATTCAGATTCACATTGTTCCCTAAGAAAGCTTTTTCTCTTAACCAATAATTTTTAACTGTAGGGTGGAAATTTTCATAATACCTGAGAAATGTACAGACTATCCTGATGGAGACAGACATGCTATAAGGATGCAAATTGCTTTCCTTTGATTGTATTACTTCATGAAAAGATACTGTCAAGAGAAACTTTGATGTTCTTACAGTGGCTTTTTTGACTAGGAAAATATGAGATTGCTAAAAGCTGATAAAATATTGTCCTGATGTTTTACATAACTATAGCCCAAGCTCAAGCCAAGCATATAGGAAACAATGGAAAGTGCTAGCATACAATGTGACAGGTGATTTTTTTTTTATCTGGACACAAGTTATTTGGCCCATTAGCATGTTTATTTATTTAATATGATGCAAAAACCCCATTGCAGTTCAAATGGGTAATTATTACGGCCTATTTGGAACTTCTATGTGTTGTTCACATTCTATGTAATATCAACACAGAAGCCTGCTACCATGTCTTCTTTATTAAAATAGTTTCTTTATTCTACACAGTGCTGGCAGTTAATCTAAAAACAAGCATCACCTTTGAATTCACTTATTAAATTTGAGAATAAAATGGCAATATGATAGTTTGATTAATTATTATAAGTATAATGTCCGAAATTAGGCTTTACTGAATAGCTTTTAAGGACTTAAATGTTAAAAATGTTGTTTTAATTCTAAGCAACTATAAAACAAACTCCACCTGGCTGTATTTTGTGCAAAGATATGAATAAATACATCTATGCAATTAGTTGGTACTTACACAACTATCTGCAGACATAACCAACTACACATATCTTGTTTTTTGCAGTTTTTTTTGTAAAATCATATATTGACAGCATTAAAAATGGAGGTATGATATAGAACAGTATATATAAATGATAAATATATGTACACTTCAGATAAATATAAACCTTAGTATTCTTCATGCATGTATGTATTTTGATGTGGCAGTCCAAAGTCCAGTGACACTTTTCAAGTGTACTGAAAATAGTACTCAAACAAGAGCTTAGTTTCAAAATGTAAATGAGGTAAATTCTAGAGAGACATATATAAATATATACACATGCACATACATACATATATATGTATGTAGATATTGCTGTGCCTTCAGAATAAGTTCAGTTTTTAATCATACTATACAATGGACCATTAGAAGGAAGAGTTCTAACATCTAGCTTTGAATTTTAAATTGAATTCACGTTCACCAATTTGTGAAGGGGTATTCAAAGAGACTTTGCTTGTTTCCTAAACCTGTCTTTTGCCTCCAATCTTGACCTAGTAAAAAACATGTGCATATGCCCTGAGCATACACATAGTAACTGACAGTTATTGGTTGATTCACAGAATGGTCTGTTCACTAGTGTAATACACTCTATAATATTTGAATTTTAAAAAATTGTTCTTTGTCCTCGTGCAATTCATACCACTTTCTGTAAGTAAAAAGGATCATAATGAAGTCAGAAGCAGCTAATCCCATCTATTTTGCACCCAGTCAAAACTTGATTTTTCTCTACAACTTTCATCTGTGCATTTTAATTTTAAATGATCAGGTGTTAGCATTTCTCTCTGTCTGCTGGGAGACCACTTCAAACACTGCACAGCCTAGGCATTAGAGAATCATCTTCCTATTTATTCTCACTTACCTTTATATGATTTTAGAGGTTGTTCCAGACATGCACAAAGAATTTTTTAAGTTCTCAGTATAGCTGTTGTATCTTTGCTTGAGTATTTAACAAATTTAAACATATTTAGCTCTAAAATCTGTTTCAAATTGATTTGCTGCTTTAATACTGAAATTCCTAGAACTGCCTACAATGTGCAACACCATCACATACTAGTTTTGCTGTGAAGATTAATTATTCCTATATGGTGAAATAGGGAATCTAAAATAAAGATTACAGTTATTTAGGTAAAAAGAAAATTGCAGTCACGTTAATGGGGATTGCTGAAAAATATTCTAATGATCTAACACTTCTTTTTCACTGAAAACAAAACTGTTTCACATTCCTAGAAGAATTAACATTTTTTTAAAACTATATGCTCTTGAATTATACCCACATTAGCTACTGCAGCACTTTTTCAGCTCTACCAAACTAATACAAAAGGTGATCTGAATTTGAATCAGGTCCAAGCTTTCTACCCAAATATTGCAAATCCACCAGAATCAGCATCACTAATTCTTTAATAGAATAGATATTTTATGAAACCTGACAACATTAGTAGAGATTTTTTACAATTGCAGATTAAGCCTTTTTATGGAGAATCACAAATGACAGTCAGGTTCAATAGAACAAAGATTTCATCTAATATTAGTTTCTGGCAAGTCAATTTGCAAGATTATTTTTGCAGATTAAATTAGCTATATTGGGAGGTCACCCTCTTACTTCTAAATCAAGAAAGAGAGACAGTTGCATAATAGCATAATGCTGTAGATATATTACTAACCGATCTTTCACAATAAGGAAATTAGCTATTCAGCAGGAAGGGGTGAATAAAATAAAAAGGTATTTTATAACACAATGAATATCTCTTGGAAGAAGCTGGGGAAAGGCCAGCTGAATATCACTAAGAGTGCAACCTCTCTGTATCTTAGTGTTCAATCTCTGGAAAATGTAAGATTTTAGCTAAGAGTTAGAGAAGGAAGACACCACAATTTAAACTGGTTTAGGATCTGTCTATTCTGTGACTTCAGACTTTGGACTGCTTAATTAATCAGAAGTTATCAGTCCATCAGTAGTTAGTGACTTATAACATCCAGGCAAAGCAATTAATTTGGATTTGAAAATTGCCTCAAAGTTTAAACTGAGCCCTAATGTTTTATGTATGTTTATGTTTTAAAAGTCTAGTTATTTTTTATTTCTAAGAAATGTTCTGGATACAATTATTCATTACATTATAAGATGTGCACAGAGACTGAGACAAAAAATTCTGGGAAAAAAAAAAGAAGGAAAAAAACAAGTAATCCAATTTACAGGCAAGTCATATCTTGAATTAAACAATCTCTTGTCTGTTTCCCAGGAACTTTTGCCATAGATCAGAAAAATCTGTTTGAATCTCGTCTTCTGCTTGTCCAAAACCTGGTTATTTTTCAGGGACAACACTTGCTCACACCAAAACAGCATAGGCTGTTATGAAAAAACATGAAAACTCAAAAAACCTAGAGATTTTTTTGGCTAATTAAAGAATCTTTCAGTCCTGCTGCAAAGAGTTATGGGGCTGAAAAAGGCATGCCGAAAGTCAGCAATCTGTATTTTTAAATTTACTTATTATTTAGATTTACCAGCAATATGAAACACCCATAGAGAAATATTTAACATTGTTATCTATTCAATTAATTTATCACAGTGAGATCCTTGGCCAAGAATGGAACTCAAAAGCAGTGTGGTAGTCAAAGTAAATATAATAACTGGCATGTTTTTTCCTCACAAAAACGTTTGTGGTTCATCTGAAAGTGCAAATGAGTACACACTAGGAAAGGTTTCCTGGTTTATAACAATGTTTAGTCAGTGATACTATCTCCCCTCCTACCTGCCTACCTCTCAGTACAGATCATTGCTGGACTCCTTTCCTACATCATGGATGCCGCATCCCTGGCATTGTTCAAGGCCAGGTTGATGGGGCTATGAGCAGCCTGGTGTAGTGGAAGCTGTCCCTGCCCATGGATGGGGGATTGGAACTTGATGATCTCCAAAGTCCCTTCCAACACAAACTCTTCTGTAATCTTTAACTCATTAACTCCGAAGACTTTCTCTGACTGATAAAAACCTCTCCAAATGTGTGTTTTCTTCTCTAACGCCATGTGACTGCAGTTCCTGATTGGCAGGTGGTGAGTAATGGATTGCTTTATTTTTAAAGTAAATGTGCATAATCGCAGTGTTTTTGTTTCTGATGGCAAAATCAGTAGGGAACTGAGGGCCAGCATAGCAGAAAATGCAGTATCTACAAATTTTGCTAGCTGGAAGCTGTAACTAATAGAAATGCAAAGCTCAACTAGCCTTTGAAATTAACCGTAAGTGGTCCTTTTAAGACAATTTTAGGTATTGACTGCTGACCACTGCAGAAGAAAATTAAGCACCAGAGTTTGGAAAGAATCAGAAAAATGAGGAGGAGGGAAAGAGGAGCAGTGATGAAGACATGGAAGATTTTTTTAAGCAGCATTTAGTCAATTATATCCTTCGTCCTAATTTTGTTGCACTTTTCAGATTTCTGTTTAAAAGACAATTTTCCCTTAATAGCTTCAAGCTAATTTTTGTGTTGTACCTTCTATTGGTTATGTGTCTCACATACTTCAGTTCTCATTTCTTTCATTATCGTCTTGTTCATTGAACTATTCTCCTTATTAATTTAATTATCCGCTTTTGCTTTCATTTCATTCAGTTTTACCTTCACTTGTCCTTATAGTCTTCTGTCATGTCAGTTCCCTGCTGTTTAATTCTTACTCCTTTTCAGCACAGGCAAAGGAGGTGCTTGCCTTGAGTTCAGTGAGCTTTGGAAGGACCTTTAGCTATCATTAAAATTTTCTGTGACAGGTGAAAAAGTAGCTTCCCCTTGCACTATGCCATGAATGGCTGGTGCTGATATCAGGAAAAACTCTTCCTTCATCTGTTATAGATGAAAATATATATATATATATAGAATATATAGGTATATAGAAAATTTACTGCATCATTGACTACAGAACACTTTGGTGGATTTGGTGTGATCCCCCCGCCTTTTTTTAAAATTTATTTACGGTAGGGTGTGAAACAGTAATAAGAATTCTAGAAATCCAAGATCAAAAAGAGAATCTGAGACCAACACTGTAATACTTCTCATTAACTTGCTTACTCCACTATCTCTCACTACCTTGCTGACTTTACCCTGTCATACCCAAGCCTTTATCCCACAGGCTTGTGGAACCAGAATAATCTAGAGTATGAATAACATGGACACTAAAGTACTAATACAGTAGGCATCAGTTTTGATTTTGGTAGCAGTGAATCTGTTTGGACCTCTGTGCACTACTTAAAACCTCAGTCTCTAGTCTCTAATCTTTTTATGAAAGTGAGAAAATTTCCAGGGTAGTAACGTCTCTCTTTTCCTTTTGGAGAGGACCCACATTTATCCCTGATCTTTCTCTTGCTTGCAACATATCTATAGAAGCCCTTCCTGTTATCCTTAATATCCCCGGCCATGCTCAATTCTTACTGGGCTTTGGCTTCCCTACACTTGTCACTAGCTTCCTATACAATTCCCCTGTATTCCTCCCAGGCCACCTATCCATCCTGTCCGCTTCCTGAAAGATTCTTTTTTCACTCTGAATTTGCACAGCAGCTCCTTATCTATCTGAGGCCTCCTGGCATTTTTGCCTTATTTTCTCCTTGTTGATATGCATTGTTCCTGAGCTTGGAGGAGGTGAACCTCGAAATTCAGTCAGCATTCCTTCAGCCCCTTTACCTTTCAGGGCTCTATCCCATATGACTCTACCAAGTAGGTCTGTGAAGAGACCAGAGTCTGCATTCCTGAAGCCAAGGGCAGTGAGCTTTCATATTTGTCCTGATTTCCTTTAAAGTTTTATCATATTTTAGTGACTTTGGAGAAGCAGCAGAATGACCTAATAGTAAAACTGGGATTAGGATTCAGGTCTTTGGAGTTTCATTCCTGTTCCTATGTACCTTGAAGAAAATAGAGAAATTAAGTCTCAAGTACACTAAATTGCAATTTCTTTATTTGATCTATCTGGAAACAGCAGCCTAAGACATTGTCTGGGTAATTCTCTGTCAAAGCAATAAATGATGACTTTACACATATGCACACACACACACATATATAGATATTGAACAGTTTGATCTCAAACTGTCTGGCTCAGAAGTAACTCTTAACATTGCAACTGGTTTGTCTTGAATATCTGGATTTTAAGTGGAACCAAGTAAGAGGCAGAGTGCCATCAAAAAGTACTAACAAAAATATATCTGCCAGTAAGCAGGCTGGATGCTAATTAAATCTTTTCTCCCCTGCCCTAGTCATGAATCTTAACTTATTCTTGGATGAATATCAAAGCTAATCATCATTTTACCACTTCAACATTCTCTTCAAAGCAGTACCAAAAGTGGACCAAGGATGAATAGAATTTACATTTTGATTTAGTAATAAGGTATCTGTATTCACAGAGACCTTTCCCCCTGGCAGATAAAAATATGATAAATTACTATTTTGCTTCAGGTTTAGTGTATTCTCTGCTTATTTGGCCCTATTGCTGAAAATGCTTCTATTTATTCCTGAATGTAAAACATGTCTGCAGTCCCACTAAGTTAATGGGATAATCTATACATTTTTGGTTAAACAAGAGTATTTGCATAAGAGCTAGAAGACTGAAATTGTATGAAGTTGTCACTTGGACTGCCAGCCATATGAGCAGATTACTCATTTGACAACAGTGATTTATAGAATTCATCTAAATTCCTTTGAGCTTTGTTTTCATAATTTGTTTCATAGAACGAAAGAAATAAATGGGCAAGTAGAAAGTATTTCTCACTCCCCCCCCC